>JAXQQM020083076.1:0-199071 GCA_034641835.2 Pinus albicaulis | reverse complement strand
AATCCCTATTAAATAACCGAAACCTTGATTTGGGCTTTGCTTTCATATGGTACAGTAACATCAACAAAGGACACGATATTGTCATCTTGCTGTTGAGAATGCAGCAAGATGATGGAGCTTAGTGAAATGAAGTCGCCTTCACTAAGTGGGCCCGCAGGCAAATTCTGGCGCAAAGTCTATTTTTAGACTATGTCTATTTTTAGACATACGAAGCATAATTTGGGAATTCTACTTGGAGATTCTTGATGGATGCGACATGTCGGTAAAAATAGATGAGACCCTATTTTTTAGGACCCAGGCTATTTTTAGACTGATCTCCTAAAAATATGGAAATCAAATATTATTTACCCTTAATAATATTTTGACTATAAACAGCAGTTTACTCTCTTGGCGCACTTCAGTTTGAGTCATGGAGGTGACTCATGCAACTGACACAAGGAATCACGTGGTTCCTAGGGTTTGATGGCATGTTGCATGGTTGGCTTCAGTTAGACTTCAGTGGCAGGAGTTTTGGAGGAGTTAACGGGACAAGTAGTGGAGTTGTGTTCTGTTTGTTTTAGTTGAACTAGTTGGGATTAGTTAACTAACTAATCAACTGGATATGAGTGGAGTAAATTAAATAATATTTAATTTACTAAATATTAACTCATTAGTCAACTCAAGAACACTTCAGTTCACTACAGTGCATGATCAGTTCAGTGGAGACCAGTGGAAGAGGTAGATGAAAGGGTGAGTAAAGCTATCAGTTGGAGGATTAGTTTTGCATGAGATTTGCATTACACTTGGAGGAATTGTCCATGACAATTGCGTAGTCAAGCCAAGGGGATTCGAACCTTGAACCTCTTCATATACAGGCCATGATTGCGTAATAGAGGCAAGGCAGTCAGCAGTGAGTTTTGAACCCGAGACTTGTTCAAAACTAAGTTAGATTGTGTGTGACTTTATGAGAAAGTACTGAGTACTTGTGAGGAGTATTGTACTTTGTTGGTTACATGATTTCTCCATTATAATATACACAATAGCTGCGGGGTTTTCAGCTATAGGCTTTCCCCATACATACTAAGTTAATGTGTGATTGATTTGATGTGAGATTGCTTCTATTATTTCCGCATGTGACAATTAATTGTAGAAGAAGGTTATGTGTTATGCATGCAATTCGAAATTGATGTATGATCGAGTTAATCTTCATTGAATAAGTGATTTATTCAGCTAATTTCTACATGGTATCGGAGCTAGATTAATTGTCGAGATCTATTACGGTGATTGCAAACTTATTTCCTCGGACAGAGTCTGCATACGGGCCAGGAAGCCTCCGGATTCATCTTTCTTCGGAAAGTGAAAGGTCTGGTAAAAGCCCCTTGCAGTCAATATCTGATTTGGAAATAATTTTTTTTCAAGTATAGATCGGAAGCGATAGAGCTTGGAGTTTGGAATTCGAATTTTGCAGAAGGTTGGTTTTCTTGGTGCCGGTGTTGAAATATGTCTTCTTTCAACGGTTTGCGACTCGAATATGCTCTTGAAGGCAGTTCGAATTATGTTGCATGGAAGGATCGCATGGAAGCAGTGTTAGAAGATAATGGTCTGAAGGAGTTCGTGGATGCGGATGTCCCAAAGCCCACTGATGCGGCTTTGGTCGATGCATGGCAAAAGAAGATCGCGAAATGTCGAAGGATCCTGTTGGAGGGCGTCAAGGATCATATTGTATCCAGCCTGCATGGAAAGGCTACTCCATATTTAATGTGGAAAGCTTTGACGGATCTATTCCAGAGTAAGAGTGACCAAAGGAAGCTGGCGCTCAAAGATAAGCTCAGGAACATCAAGATGGAGAAGGGCGGCAGTATCGCCAAATACCTCACGAAGTTCACTCAATGCAGAGATGAGCTGGGAAGTGTGGGGGTGACTGTCGAAGACGAGGACATGGTCGACCTGGCTCTCCTTGGTCTTTCGAAGGCTTGGCACTCATATCAAGATAGTGTCAATGGTCGGGAGAAGCTATCAGGATGGGAGCGCCTTTGGGCGGATCTCATGCAGGAGGAGATAAGGAGGACTACTCGAGATGGATCTTCATCAAAGGGAGCTGATGAAGAAAGCTGCGCTTTGGTGTCCAAAGCAAAGAAGGGGAAGGGTAAGAAAACCTCTCATTCTGGTGCTAAGGGCAAGAAGCAGGATATGGCGAAAGTGAAGTGTTTTCACTGCCATGATCACGGACATTATGCTACCAATTGTCCAAAGAAGAAGAAGAACAAGCAAGCGAGAAGATCTGCAGATGGAGAAGCTTTGGCTTCACAGTTCAAGCTTGACTTTTCACTGATTGCATGCTTGGTTTCAAGTGTGATGGGATCGGTGTGGTTCTTGGACAGCGGTGCGTCATTTCATATGACGGGAGATCGGAAGTTGTTCTCAGATCTGGAGGACAAGGATTTGGGTATGCACATCGAGATGGGCGATGACGGTAGATACAGTGCGACTGGTATCGGTACCGTATCCTTTCAGAGGGAGTCTGGTAAACCCTTTGTCTTAAAGGATGTCATGCATGTACCTGGATTGAAGAAGAACCTGATTTCAGTAGCGATGTTAGAGGATAAGGGTTATGATGTGGTCTTCAGCGAAGGAAAAGCTTTCCTGCGCAGTAAGACTACTGGAGAGACCCGGAAGATAGGGGTTCGAACTCAGAACCTTTATCAGTTGCAGGTAGATGACTGCGCGGCTATGGCATGCAAGGCTGGAGATGTGGTGAGCCGGGATGATGAGGGCGAACTATGGCACAGGAGATTGGGCCATCTTCACCATGGAGCTTTGAAGATTATGCAGCAGATTTCTACTGGACTTCCTAAGGGCACCCTTGCGCAGTCAGATCAGTGCAAGGGGTGTACTTTAGGGAAGTATGTGAAAGCCACCTTTCACGAGAAGGATAGTCGCGCCACGGCGATCCTTGAGAGAGTTCACACAGACGTGTGTGGTCCTTTCTCAGTTGCTTCGACAGCAAAGCACAAGTATTATGTGATCTTTGTTGATGATTTCTCTCAAAAGTGCTAGATCTTCTTCATGCAGAAGAAGAGCGATACATTCGCGAAGTTCTGTGAGTTTAAAGCACTGGTCGAGAAGGAGTCGGGGAAGAAGGTGATTGCTCTAAGGAGTGATAACGGTGGTGAATTCATCTCGGCTGAATTCAAGGAGTTCTGCGGCGCAGAAGGGATTCGGAGAGAGCTCATCGCACCCCATAACCCACAGCAGAACGGGGTGGCTGAGCGGAAGAACAGAACGATCGTGGGTGCTGCACGAGCGATGTTGCATGATCGGGGCCTACCCCTTCACTTGTGGGCTGAGGCATGCAATACAGCAGTGTATGTGCAGAACCGTTGTCCTCACAAGGTTCTTGGCATGAGTACACCAGAGGAGGCTTATTCTGGCAAGAGGCTTGATATTTCCCATTTGCGGATTTTCGGATCTCCTGTCTACATGCATGTGACGAAGGATGCAAGAAGGAAGCTGGATCCAACTGCTGAAGTTGGAATATTTGTGGGGTACACTGATACACCTCACAACTATCGGGTGTATGTGCCGGACAGTCGCAAGACTGTTGTGCGACGGGATATAAAATTCCAGGAGGAGAAAGCCATGCAGTGTTCGCTTGAGAGGGAGCTACACTTGCATGCAGATGAGGAGCTGTTGGTTCCTAAGGAGGAGCTTCCGGATGTGGATCAGCCACAAGAGGAGGTTCAGGAGGTGGAAGAAACCACCCAGGCAGCGCCAACCATCAGAGGGCGCATGCGCACTACAGAAGCTGAGCGACTGGCTCGGGATGCAGAGAAAGTTGTAGGACCACCTACAGCACAGCGCAGACAGAGACAGTCACCGGATCGGTACACTGGATACATGGCTCTTATGAGTCAATGTGTTGTGACAGAGCCATCCTCTTTTGAGGAAGCTGTGGAGGAACCCGCATGGGTTGATGCCATGATCGAAGAATATGATTCGATCATCTGGAACAGTGCATGGGAGATTGTCCCAAGACCGGTTGGGAAATCAGTTGTAGGTTCGCGATGGATCTACAAGGTGAAGCAGGCGGCTGACGGGAGTGTGGAGAAGTACAAGGCGAGATTTGTCGCCCGTGGCTTCTCACGGATCGAGGGGATTGACTATGAGGAGACTTTTGCACCTGTCGCAAGGTACTCTTCCATACGGACGATCCTTGCTCTCTCAGCGCAGATGGGGTGGCACATTCATCAGATGGATGTGAAGACTGCGTTCCTCAATGGAGTTATTGAGGAAGAGGTGTACATAGAGCAGCCTGAAGGTTTCGAGATCTTCAGCAGTGAGTCGCATGTGTGCCGACTCAAGAGAGCACTGTACGAGCTGAAGCAAGCACCTCGTGCTTGGTACACTCGGATAGACAGCTACTTCACCGGGCTTGGATTCTCCAAGAGTGAGGCAGATCCTAACCTGTACCAGATTGTGGTGGAGGGAAAGCTGTTGATCATCGTACTGTATGTAGATGATCTGATTTTGACTGGCGATGAGCAGTTGATACTTTCATGCAAGGAGGATCTTGCACGAGAGTTTGAGATGAAGGACTTGGGCATCCTTCATTATTTCCTGGATTGGAGATTTGGCAGCGCAGCGGAGGACTGTTTGTTTCTCAGGGCAAGTATGCCCGGGAGATTCTGGAGAGGTTCAACATGCAAGGCTGCAAGCCTGTTGATACCCCTCTTCCTGGAGGATGGAGGAAGGGAGATGCTACTTCGGAGGAGGTAGTGGATGCCACTGTCTATCGACAATTGGTGGGGTCGTTGATGTATCTGGTCAATACTCGACCCGATATATGCTATGCAGTTAACCAGCTTTCGCAAGCTATGGTTAAGCCTACCAAGCTCTTTTGGAAGGCGGGCAAGAATGTATTGCGCTATATCAGAGGCACATCGGGATATGGTCTATGGTACAGACAGGAGGATGGAGTGAAGCTTTCTGGTTTCACTGATGCAGATTGGGCAGGAAGCCCAACGGACCGGAAGAGCACTTCTGGAGGAGTTTTCAGCATTGGGTCGACGGCAGTTTCCTGGTACAGCAGGAAGCAGAGATCCGTGGCACTCAGTTCAGCAGAGGCCGAGTACATGGCAGCAAGTTTGGCTGCATGCGAGGCTATTTGGATGAGGAAGATCCTCGCGGGTTTGTTCAGGTTGCATTTGGAGCCTACAGTGATCTACTGTGATAACCAGAGCTGCATCAAGCTCTCGGCTAATCCAGTTTTTCATGATAGGTCCAAACATATCGACATCAGGTACCATCACATCAGAGATTGTGTTCGGCGGAGGATCATGATGCTTTCATATGTTCCCACGGAGGATCAGGATGCCGACATCCTGACGAAGGCGCTCACCAGGAGCAAGTTCGAATTCCACAGAGGCAGGATAGGGATTGCAGATAATCCATATCTTGCTGAGAGGGAGTGTTGAGAATGCAGCAATATGATGGAGCTTAGTGAAATGAAGTCGCCTTCACTAAGTGGGCCCGCAGGCAAATTCTGGCGCAAAGTCTATTTTTAGACTATGTCTATTTTTAGACATATGGAGCATAATTTGGGAATTCTACTTGGAGATTCTTGAAGTATGCGACATGTCGGTAAAAATAGATGAGACCCTATTTTTTAGGACCCAGGCTATTTTTAGACTAATCTCCTAAAAATATGGAAGTCAAATATTATTTACCCTTAATAATATTTTGACTATAAACATCAGTTTACTCTCTTGGCGCACTTCAGTTTGAGTCATGGAGGTGGCTCATGCAACTGACACAAGGAATCACGTGGTTCCTAGGGTTTGATGTCATCTTGCATGGTTGGCTTCGGTTAGACTTCAGTGGCAGGAGTTTTGGAGGAGTTAACGGGACAGATAGTGGAGTTGTGTTCTGTTTGTTTTAGTTGAACTAGTTGGGATTAGTTAACTAACTAATCAACTAGATATGAGTGGAGTGAATTAAATAATATTTAATTCACTAAATATTAACTCATTAGTCAACTCAAGAACGCTTCATTTCACTACAGTGCATGATCAGTTCAGTGGAGACCAGTGGAAGAGGTAGATGAAAGGGGTGAGTAAAGCTATCAGTTGGTAGATTTGTTTTGCATGAGTTTTGCATTACACTTGGAGGAATTTTCCATGACAATTACGCAATCAAGGGAAGGGGATTCGAACCTTGAACCTCTTCATATACAGGCCATGATTGCGCAATAGAGGCAAGGCAATTGGCGGGGAGTTTTGAACCTCAGACTTGTTCAAAACTGAGTCAGATTGTGAGTAACTTCATGAGAGAGTACTGAGTACTTGTGAGGAGTATTGTACTTTGTTGGTTACTTGATTTCTCCATTATAATATACACAATAGCTGCGGGGTTTTCAGCTATAGGCTTTCCCCATACATACTGAGTTAATGTGTGATTGATTTGATGTGAGATTGCTTCTGTTATTTCCGCATGTGACAATTAATTGTAGAAGAAGGTTATGTGTTATGCATACAATTCGAAATTGATGTATGATCGGGTTAATCTTCAGTGAATAAGTGATTTATTAAGCTAATTTCTACAATTTTCAACTTCGGGTTGCAATATTACGGTGAGGAAAAAATCAAAATCTGCATCCAGACACTTTAGAGGGAGGCCAAAAACAAAATCCCTTTTCCGGGATGAACTCCTTGACCTCAGGGAGGTGCCAATTTATTCTGCTGCTGATCTCAAGGTGCTTGGTGCTGGCGACCCGCCAGGGGTCTCCAAATGACATACATTCTCCCCTTCTATATAAGAGTTCTGTTTGCTGCTATGGAAAATACCGTGGGCCATCACGACCCGGATGATATCCTCCTCATGCAAGTGTGCCAGATTGTATATATGCTTTCTTTTACAGGTGCAAGTGTGCCAGTTTTTGGATGATACATAATATGCAAGCGAGGTTGTTACCCTCACGTACTCCTCTCCCTGGATGTATCCTTCGGATGGGGTATAAGAGCCGGTTTTTCCACAGGTTTACTCTGGCTCCTAGAATTATATAGTGGCATTTTTATGGTGCCAAAATTTTTGATATAATTTGTGGACACATCATAATCTTTTTGCCTTCGTCGGTTACTTTCTGCCGGTGTATATGGGGCCTAATATGTTGTATCTGATTGCATTATCTATGCTCTATATTTTGCGCTATTTGTATAGTGCTTCTATGCACTGTATCATCATGTATAACATGTACTATTTTGCATATCCTAATATATAAAACAGCGTTTTTTTCTTTCTGAAAAATATATATATATATATATATATATATGAAGAGATTTATAAATAATGAAACGTGTATAAAATGCGAGTCAATGTTGCGTACAAACTCAACCGTCTATCAAAAAAGCAAGAGTCAATATTGCCAAGAAACTCGACCTGAAGAGATTTCTAAAAGCACGAGTCAATAGTGTGAAGAGACTCAGCCCATAGAAGATATGAAGAGATTTCCAAGTATATGCGCATAGAAGATACGAAGAGACTTCCAAATATATGCATCACATGTTGACATTTCTTCATCGTGTCGAATATTTTATTTCTTATTTTTTAAAAATAATTGGGTCAAATTTAACTTTCAATTTTAAGAATAGTTATTTCAGAAGAATGTTTGGAGGATTAATCACTAAATTCCCACATTAACAAATGAAAATTTTATTTTAATCTATTTCTAAAAATTATATTTATTATCACATGAACCAGGGAGGAATATAAAACTTAACAAACAAAGTTATTGGTAATTTAAATATATATATATATATATATATATTATTTAAAATCTATTTTAACCTTTTTCCAAAAATTATATTCTATTATCACATGAACCGGGGAGAAAGATAAAACTTAACTTAAGAAACTAATTTTTTGGGCAATTTAAGAAGCCAATTTAAACCAATTTTTTTATTTTTTATTTTTAAAACAATAATTAAGTCAAATTTAACTTTCAATTTTAAAAATAATTATTCACTAAATTCCTTAATGAAAAAAATATTTTAACCTTTTGTCCAAAAATTATAATCTATTATTATCAGATAAACCATAACCATGGAAAAAGATAAAATTTAACATAAAGAAACCAATTTTTTGGGAAATTTAATAAGCCAATTTAAGCATGTCTTCCACCAGCATTGAGAGCATACATTGACGATACACGTTATTCGTATAAAGAGTATTAGTAACAACAAATACCTAATTACCTCCCTAACCCTGAACAAAAAAAATTCTTTGAATTTCAAAAAACACTATTAAATAACCCAATCTGAGTTACCTACTTTGGCCTGCATGAATGAAATTTATCTGGATGTCAACCAAGATTGGATTAAATAACCCAATCTGTTACCCGGAAATCTACAATCTAATTTCAATTGAAGAAGACTCTTCTGCAGAAGACAATAAAGGTTGTTCAGATGCAGAGGGCAAGGGAGGATTGGCGACGTCGTCTCCATTTCCTTGTAGCATTTGAACAACCCTGCTCATACCTGGGCAATCTTTGTAGTTGTACTAAATGCACCATAATCCCACTTTAGTCATTCTTCTTGTCTTCTCCTCATCTTCTGCTTCCGCTTCTCCTTCTCTCAATCTCATTCCCAACTCCCCTCTCTCAAGCACCTTGAAGGCCCATTCTGGAAAGTAAAACTGGCTGGAATGGCTACCCTTCGAATCGAAGTTCTTTCTTTCCCCAAAAATCTCTAACAAAAGCATCCCAAAACTATAGACATCGGTTGTTTGTGCTTCGGGTCCCATTTCATTTGTCCTGCACATCTACGGCGCGACATATCGGGCGTCCCTGCGTGATCAATGCTGAAGTTGTAATTCGTCTCCCTTCCCACAAAGTTTTGCCAGACCGAAATCAGAAACTTTTGGTGTGAATTCAGCATCCAGCAATATATTTTGTGGTTTGATGTCGAAGTGTATGATGCACTTCTGGCAATCTTGGTGTAAATATGCAATTCCATGAGCAGTGCCCAAAACTATTGAATACAAATTTTCCCACCGTAACATTCTCCCCTTCTCCTTTCCCGCAAATATAAATTTCTCGAGAGATCCATTAGCCATGAATTCATATACCAGTGTGCTTATAAAGCTTTCAAAGTAATACCCCATCACACGAACCAAATTGACGTGATGGAGCCGCCCAATGGTGGCCACTTCGTTCATGAAGCCGGTACTGTCGTCGTGTCGATGTCTATCCAAAAGCTTAATGGGCACTAGAGTGCCATTTCTAAGCTTTCCTTTATACACAACACCAAAACCCCCTTCTCCCAATTTTCCTGCAAAGTTCTTCGTGATCTTCTAAATTTGTGAGAGCGAATATCTAGTTGGCATTTGATCAACATATTCCTTTAGGAATTCCTCCACCTTCGAATCAAAGCAGTGAGAAGAAGGTTGTGTTGGAATTTAATTCCAACTCCTGCACACAGCAGTAGGATAGAAAACATAAACATAGATGGGAAAGGTAAAGGATAGAAGTAGGGGCAGCAATCCCCAGTTCAGAACTTCACGCAACCAGTCATCCCCTGCCTTAACCATTCACCCACCTCATTAAATTCTCTAGCAACCACATCTGTTCTTAACTTGATCGCCGCCAATGTTTCGAGGGAGCAGCAAACCACAAGGAGCAAAGGGGAGAGCACCCACCGGAACGAGTGATGTCATCTCACCACTAGACCCACCACTTCACAAAGAAAAAACAATTCTGGGGGAGTAAAAGAGCTAGGGTGAATGCTCTCCAATCACCCCACGAAAAGCATAAGGGAACGAACATGTGTTTTTAATGTTTTTTTTATTATTTACATTTTACTGCGGCACATTTTGATTTTTAAATTTTGGTTTATGTTTTATAACAGCCACAACATAAGTTTTATTTTTTGTTTTAAAGTTTGGTCATATATATATATGGAATATTTATAATATATATTTATATATATATATATATATATATGGAATATTTATAATATATATTTATATATATATATATATATATATTGTAATGTGCCGTGAGTACAAAAAAGACAGAGAGAGAACAGAGTTGACTGAGTATTAAGTAAAAAGGCCTGAAGGTAGAAAACATAGAGATAGACAGTTGGAAAGAGACTACATTTGTAATTTGTAAAAGCCTGCAGGTGAAGAAAAAACAGAGAGAGGTTTTCTTTCTGTGTGTTGTATGTGTTTGTAATGCCTGAAGGCATCTTAGTGAGATAGAAAGCAAGTTTGCAGCACTTTGTTTGTAATAGCCAATCAAAGTTTTTGAGTCGTGAATCCAGAACCCAGTTTTGAAGAAAATCTACATTTTGTAATTTTTTTTTATATAAATGAAATAGTTCCAGCTTGTATTTATCATCTCTGTCCAGCAGCGTTTGTTTTTTTTAAATCTCTGTGTTGAGGTAGAGGAGAATTTTGTTCTCCCTGTGTGTTTCTGGAATTATCAGAAATTCCAACATGGTATCAAAGCTAATCCAGGCTCTTTGAAGGTGTCAAAGAAGCTGAAGGAAGAAGGAAGATTTGTTGCAGCAGTTCTCTAGCAGCGTGAAGGCTCAGCAGAAGATTAAGTCCAGGTATTTCTCAAAAAAACAGAGTTATTGTTTTTTTTTAAAAGAGCAGTCCTCAAAAACAGAGTTTTGTCCTCTAAAGAAGGAAATACAGTTTGTTTGAAAAAACATAGTCAAGTTTATTTCAAAGTTCAGTTAGTAAGTAATGGCTGGACCAAGCACCAGTATGTGTATTGGAAATACTCAGCTTCCCCAATTTAACGGGAAGAACTATGATTATTGGGCCATTACCATGAGAGCCCTGTTTGCCTCCCAGGACTTATGGGATTTTGTTGAAGACGGTTTTGAAGAACCAGTTGATGAACAAGAGTATAATGCCTTAACACAGGCAGAGAAGGATCTGTTGAAGAGCAATAGAAATAAGGACTCTAAAGCCCTCTTCTATCTCTATCAAGCAGTACATGAGAGTGTGTTTCCAAGGATAGCAGCAGCTAAGAGATCCAAGGATGCATGGGATACTTTGAAGATAGCCTATCAAGGTATGGAGAAAGTGAAGACAGCAAAACTACGATTGCTGAGGAGAGATTTTGAAACTCTCTGTATGAAGGAGTCTGATAACATAGATTCATTCTTCACACATGTGACTGGGATGGTCAATTAGATAAGGTCTCATGGAGAGACACTTGAAGAAAGAAGGATTGTGGAGAAACTATTGAGGAGCCTACCCTCAAGGTTTGATGTTATTGTAACCACTATTGAAGAAACAAGGATCTCTCAAAGTTCATAGTAGATGAACTTCATGCATTGTTGATGACTCATGAAAAGAGATTGGAAAGATCAGTAAACCCATCTCTAGAGCATGCCTTCAAGACCCAGATTCCTTTTGGAAGAGGAAGAGGTCAAGGCAGAGGAAGAGGAAGAGGCAGAAGCCAAAATAGAGAAGGAAGAAATAGCTCTTCACATTCACATGGAAGGAGCAATAGTCAAAATAAAAGCCACGGCCAAAGCAGCAACCAGCAAGGTGGACACCAACATGCTCAAGGACAAAGGTATGACAAATCCAATGTCTAATGTTATTATTGTAAAAAATATGGGCACTATGCCAATGAGTGTAGGAAAAAGAAAAATGTCATGAATAATAGGCAGAATGCCAATGTAGCAAGAGAAGCAAAGAACCCAAGGAATGTGTTGTTAACATGTAATGTAGCACAAGATAGGCAGGATGATGTATGGTTCTTAGATTCAGGCTGCAATAATCACATGACTGGAAACATAGCAATGTTTTCCAATCTTGATGAAGAAGTTAAATATGAAGTAACAATAGGAACTGATACTAAGATATCTGTCAAGGGAAAAGGTAGAGTTAGTATACGTGCAAGAAATGGTGAGCAGAAATTTGTGCCAGACGTGTACTATGTTCCTGTCTTGAAGTGTAATCTTTTGAGCGTTGGGCAGCTCATAAACAAAGGTTACAATGTATTTTTAAAAAATGATGTGTGCACAATAATTGATATACCTCCAAGCAAGAAGATTATTGCTGAAATACAAATGACCAGCAATAGAATGTTTCCACTCAAGCTCAATACAGACTTGAAGGGAAAAGGGAAGAATGTAGCAGATGTAACTCAAGAGGTTTTTCAGAAGGAAGTGAAAGATGAGAATTGGTTATGGCACTTGATATTTGGACATCTCAATTTCAAAGGTCTGAATTTGATGCACAGAAAAGGAATGGTAAGAGGACTACCATTGATTGAGAAACCAGACAGCCTATGTGAAGGCTGCATCTTGGGCAAACAACATAGAGAAAACTTTACATCAGGAAAGAGCATAAGGGCGAAAGCACCCTTAGAAATTATTCATTCAGATTTATTTGGGCCGATGCAAATAGCATCAGTTTCAAGCAGCAATTACATGCTGACCTTCATTGATGATTTCACAAGGAAAGTATGGGTTTATTTCTTGAAATATAAAAGTGAAGTCTTTGAAAATTTTTGCCATTTTAAAGCTCTAGTAGAGAAACAGAGTGGGTAGCATATCAAAGTATTTAGAACTGATAGAGGAGGTGAGTACATATCAAAAGAATTTCTGCGTTTTTGCAGAGAAAATGGCATACACAAATAGTTTACAACTCAGTACACACCACAGCAAAATGGTGTTGCTGAAAAGAAGAATCGAACCATAATGGAAATGGTGAGAAGTATGCTAAAGGAAAAACATTTGCCAAATGAGTATTGGGCAGAAGCAACAAATTGTGTTGTGTATATTTTAAATAGATTCCCAACAAAAGCTGTAATGAACAGAGTTCCAGAAGAAGCATGGAGTGGCAGAAAACAGGGAGTCACCCACATGAGAGTTTTTGGGTGTGTGGCTTATGCACACATTCCATATCAGTTGAGGAAGAAGTTGGATAGTAAGGGGGAGAAGTGCATCTTCCTTGGATATTGTGAAGATTCCAAGGGATATATATTATATAACACATCCACAAAGAAATTTGTTATAAGCAGAGATGTGCAATTCATTGAAAAGGAAGCATGGGATGGAAGCATTGAGAAAACAGTCAATGTCAAAAGTTGTTTGTCTCACAATGAAGATGAGGAAAATGTGGCTGAAAATAATACCTCATCAGTAGCACCACCTCCACCAACACAAGGACAGCAAGGGACACCTCAAGCAGGAGTAAGAACACCCTTGAGAAGAAATGAAAGTGCTTCTCCAAGCACACCAAATGGAGCAGATTTGAGTGCTACTTCAAGCACAAGTACATCAAATGAAAGAGGAACAAGATTCTGAAATTTAAATGAAATTCATGAGCAAGAGACAGCAAATGAAGGTATGAATTCTTTATTTTCTTTGTATTGTCATGTTGATGATCCTATTCATTTTGAGGAAGCAATAAAAGATAGAAAATGGATAGAAGCCATGGATGAAGAAATTAATGCAATAGAGAAGAACAAAACATGGGATTTGGTTGAACTCCCAAAAGGTAAAGAATTCATTGGACTTAAATGGCTCAACAAGACCAAACGCAATGCTGAAGGTAAGATAGAAAGACACAAGGCCAGACTTGTTGTCAAGGGATATAAGTAGTAGCATGGAAGAGACTATGAAGAAAATTTTGCACCAGTTGCAAGAATGGAAACAGTGAGATCAGTATTGTCCATAGCAACACAAAACAAATGGAAGGTTTACCAAATGGATGTAAAATCAACATTTTTAAATGGAGTGTTAATGGAAAAGGTTTATGTTGAACAACCTCTAGGCTATGAGAAAAAGGACCAAGAGCACAAAGTTTGCAGATTGAAGAAAGCTCTTTATGGGCTTAAGCAAGCACCAAGAGCATGGTACAGTAGGATAGATTCCTATCTACTCGAGAATGGGTTTGATAAATGTGAAGGAAAACCCACATTATACATCAAAGAAAAATATGGTAAGATGCTGATTGTGGTTTTATATGTTGATGATGTGATATTCACAGGTAATGATAATTACCTTATTGAAAATTTTAAAACAGTCATGAAAGATGAATTTGAAATGACTGATATGGGATTGCTGAAATACTTCTTAGGAATAGAAGTAGAAAAAAATGAAAATGGGATTTTTATCTCACAAGCAAAGTATGTTAATCAAGTTTTAGAAATATTTAATATGCAGGAGTGCAAGGCATCAATTACTCCCATAGTAATGGGATTGAAATTGAGTAAAGATGACAGCAACAAGGATTTTGATCCTAGTTTGTATAAAAGCATAGTTGGCAGCCTCATGTATTTGAATGCAACTAGGCAAGATATTATGCATGCTGTTAGTTTGATTTCCATATTTATGGAGAGGACAAAAGAAGCACATTGGCAAGCAACAAAGAGAATTCTGAGGTATGTAAAAGGAACTAAGAGGTATGGTATTTTGTATACTACTTCAGAAAATTCAGAATTAATTGGTTATACTAACAGTGATTGGGCTGGAAGTATTGATGACTGGAAAAGTACTTCTGGTTATGTTTTTCATATGGGTTCAGGAGCCATTTCATGGGCTTCTAAGAAATAGCCCATTGTAGCATTATCTACAGCAGAATCATAGTATGTGGCAGCTACAGCAGCAGCGTGTCAAGTAGTGTGGATGAGAAGAATGTTGAGAATTTTATGCCAAGAACAGGTAAAAGGTACAGTGATTTATTGTGACAATAGCTTAACTATTGCATTGTCAAAGAATTCAGTGCTTCATAAGAGAACGAAACGCATTGATGCCAAGTATCACTACATCAGAGAATTAGCGAGCAATGGAGAAATTGTTTTACAACATTACAGAACAGAGGAGCAGTTTGCAGACATACTGACAAAGCCGTTGGGGCAGAAAAGTTTTAATTACTTGAGAAAATGTTTGGGCATGGAAGAAAGTCCAACAGTTGAAATTAAGGGGGAGTGTTGGAATTTAATTCCAACTGCTACACACAGCAGTAGGACAGAAAACATAAATGCAGATGGGAAAGGTAAAGGACAATAGTAGGGGCATCAATCCCCAGTTCAGAACTTCACGCAACCAGTCACCTCCCACCTTAACCATTCACCCACCTCATTAAATTCTCCAGCAACCACATCTGTTTTTAACTTGATCGCCAGCAATGTTTCGGGGGAGCATAAAACCACGAGGAGTAAAGGGGAGAGCACCCACCAGAACGAGTGATGTCATCTCACCACTGGACCCACCACTTCACAAACAAAAACGATTCCGAGGGAGTAAAAGAGCTGGGGTGAATTCTCTCCAAGCACCCCACGGAAAGCATAATGGAACGAACATTTGCTTTTAATGTTTATTTTATTATTTACATTTTACCGCGGCATATTTTGATTTTTAACTTTTGGTTTATGTTTTATAACAAAAATTATAAATATACTTTTTATTTTTTGTTTTAACGTTTGACATATATTTATATATATATATATATGGAATATTTATAATATATTTATATATATATATATTGTAATGTACGTGAGTAAAAAAAGACAGAGAGAGAAATGATAGTTGGACTAAGTATTAAGTAAAAAGGCCCGAAGGCAAAAACATAGAGACAGACAGCTGAGCCGTAGGACCGTATTTGTAATTTGTAAAAGCCAAGCGAAGAAAAATAGAGAGAGGTTTTCTTTTTGTGTGTTGTATGTGTTTGTAATGCTCGAAGGCACTTTAGTGAGATACAGAAAGCAAGTTTGGCAAGACTATGTTTGTAATAACCAATCAAATTTTTTGAGTCGTGAATCCGGTAACCCGCTCTTGAGAAATTGTACATTTTGTAATATTTTTTTTTATATAAATGAAATAGTTCCAATCAGGTTTATCATCTCTCGTTCCGGCAGAAAGTTTGTTTTTTTTTAAATCTCTATGCTGAGTGTAGAGGAGAATTTTGTTCACCCTGTGATACTCGGAACTATCAAAAATTCCAACAAAGCCTTTGCATATAACTTTATACCCACTAATAATCCTGCTGCTATGAATACAGCCGCTCCAGCGGAAACAACTGCAGTTGTTAAAATGATTTTAGCTATCAAGAAACGTAGACATATCAATCAACAGAACAACGAAAATACTTGCGAGAGAGAATATCTTTACCTATTGGAACGCCATTCGTAGCCTTCTTTCCTGATTCACAAATATGAACAGCAATTAACTTATTGACTTTCTTAACTGAACTTATAGTTCCAAGTAGTTTTGCAAAAGGTTAAAATAGAACATACCATGGGCGGAGCATTTGTCAATACGGGATCCGTCCTTGTAGTAGCAGAGGAACGGTCAATTTGAGTCTGAAATTTTGTAACCACATATCCCTCCACTCTATTGACATGAAATGCAGGCTTTGTCTCTTTTTGTATCATTGGAAACATAATGAGTTTTTCCAACCTCAACATTAACCTGTTCCACAGTACATCCTCGGATCGGCGAATGGCCTAAGCTGTAGAAATTGTAATAGACAGTAGCATTACATTTC
This sequence comes from Pinus albicaulis, assembly GCA_034641835.2. Taxonomy (NCBI): domain Eukaryota; kingdom Viridiplantae; phylum Streptophyta; class Pinopsida; order Pinales; family Pinaceae; genus Pinus; species Pinus albicaulis. Next base: position 182,577 of record JAXQQM020083076.1, on the reverse strand, counting down.
CAGAGCTGCCCTCCTGTGGAGTCAAATGCATCCTGAAATGATATATGACAGTGGTACACGTATAGAGTCATGTTCTCTTTACCTGAAATTTTGAAGAGGTCGTCTCCATATTCTAAGAGCGGTATATGAAGATAATTATTGCGATGATAAAAAAATTTGCAATTCTAGCCCCCGGTAATAACGAAGTTGTTACTATTGTTATAAATCCTTAATATTGTGTAAGTCCGGCCATGAATCTCGATAACTAGACTTGAATTCTGCACATAGTTGATCTGAAACTTAGGGTAACCGCGTCCACGATTTCCTATACCGAAGGGATACGTTATATCCATAGTCCCGCATTTACTAGTATTTTGGCAGATCTCATATTGCGTGTCCTAGCATAACGTGCAGGGGAACAGAGAGGCATAGTAGGCAGTAAATATAAGGAAGACGAGGTGTATCGGGATGGAGGGCAGGCCAGGAACATATAATTCCATTGGGAGAAAATGAAAGGTATAAATAGGCTTTGGCCCTGTGATGACAAAAACTGATCCTGAATCGTAACAACAGGTTTGGGAAATACTGTTTTTGAAAAAATACTAGTTATAATATCTTTTTTATCATATCTACAAACAGAGGGATTGTATGTGAAGGAGAGAAGATTATGAAGCTGATAACAGTCGAGGATGGGATGAATCTTTTTTTAATCAGAGCGGGGCAATAATTAGGCAGAGGTAGAGTTGGAATGATCCACACGGCATTGAATCATAAAGTCTCAGAATGAAGGAGTGGCTAAAATTAAATGAATAGAAATAAAGATTCATTGCCTAACCTATATAAAAAAATAGTCTAATTCCTTGGGTCCACACTTGATTATTTATAATCGGATGGACATAGAAAGTTTGAAATAAAAGATCGTGTGAAAATGAGTAGTGTCATTTTTATGTTGAAATATCGACACTCTATTAATCGTTATTTTCTTTTAGGGAACGTGCCACGCCAATGTGACACGTAGTTGGGATGACCACGTTACATTTCTTTTTCTTGAACTGAATGTGACGTGCAACTGGGATGACCATGACTGCTCTGAATGTTACACCAAGTTCGTATAGGCATCCCACTCCCATTCCTTCTTCCATGCCTTATTCGTGATGATCCATTTCGCATTACATTTTACAAATTCAATTTTCAAACCGTAATTCATCATTGCTGAAATTGAAGAAGACCACACATGTTTTAAGTGAGTGGTTTTTCTGGTGGAATTTTCCCGTTTAATTTTTCTAAAATCTAGTCGGAATTTATTGAAAACAGAAGTTTCATGGGTAACCTTGCACAATGTAAGTGCCCTAGGGGTTTTCTAGGGTGCTGAATCCATATATACAATCAAAAAATCAGTTTAAATAACATAAATCAAGATTTTACCTCAATTGTTTTCACTGGATCCCGATACCAGAAACTCCAAAAAGTCCCACTAAAGATAACTCCATGTTTTAAGTATATATACTAGCAATTGCACTAGATGTTACAAAGAAAATGCCCTAAGGCATAAATTTTATCATAAGATAAATATAAAAAAATAGTAAACAAAATGTCATTAAAAGTTAAATTATAATGAGAAATCACTGAATCAAATTCCAAGTTCTAATAGAAAATATTTAATAAAAAAAGTGCTCTTTTACAATATTGAACTATCTCCCTTGATCAAAATCTTATAGTCTTCTACCCGTTGCTCTTAAGGTGATTGGATTTTCCTTTACTTATCCTTGCTTAACTTCTTTTGGGCAAGAGGTTGTGAAGTGTACATTTGATGTTGAGATTTTTTTTGTCCACATAGGTTTGGTGCATATTTCTTTCTCCTCTAAAAAGAATTGAAAACTGAAAAGAAGTGGAGCAGAGGATTGCTCATCTCAATATTACGAATTAGTTAATAAATGACTGTAGTGTAACTCGACTAAACTTGAATAATTGAAACTGAACTGGGACACTTGGAATGACGGTTTCGACACCTAGCAGGTGGTTGGAATTAGATTCTCTAACACTCCCCTTTAATTACAACGACATAAAAATTTAATTAAGATACTTGTTGGTCTATGTCTCAGCGAGGCTTACAATTTAAAAATTGACTTTCAACTAGATTTAGTTTTCTTCTTCTCTTTTTCCAGATTCTATAGCCTCTAAATTGTTTCAGAGTTTTCTCTTTGTTGTATCCTTCAAACATAAGTTTCTTGATTTGCTGGTGTAGGTCTTTTACTGTTTTAGGATGTCTAAGCATGTTCTGGACTTCTTCAAAAATTGACTTGTATGTGGGCTACTACCACATATTGTCTTATGTAGTGTGCTTTTCATCATCAATCTGCTGCAATATAAGATTAGAATAATGTCTTATTTCTTCAGAACTCTAATGCATGAAAATTTCATTGACATGTTCATCATGCATGTCATCTTCAACATTCATATCTACATCTTCTGTGTAGATCTCATCCAAACATGGTGTTGCAAGCCATGTTTCAATAAACTTTAACTCTTCTCCATAATCAATCTGTATACCTGCACACTTGAAATCAATGTTAGAATTAAAAATATTTGCAGAGTGTGCTTTCCCTTGTTGCACTTCCTTTGACTTTGTTTTCTCTTTCTGAGCTTCCTTCTCTTCATTTGCCTCTATCTTTGTTTCTATCTCTGTCTTTATCTATGTCTCTATTTTTGTCTGTTCTTGGTTCTGGTCCTTCTGCTCTGTAATGAGAGCTTTCTCCAGTTGCGCTTCCTTCTCTGCTTCTGTCTCTATTTCTGCTTTCCCTTTGCGGAATTCTTTCTTTGTCTCTGTCTTTATCTCTGTTTCTGTTTCTGTCTTTATCTTTTTCTCTGTCTTTTTCTATGTCTCTGTTTTTTCTACACTAACTTGTGTTGCTGCAATCAGATTGTCTTCCACTAACTGAAGTGGGCTTTTATCACTGAATAACATCATGTTGATATAATGTTTTTGTTGCATCATCTGCAACCAATTATCATTAGCAAAATATTCTTTATCGAAGTTTACATCAACAAGTTGTATTTCTCGATTCAGCATATCATCATCAGCAAACTCTGTTGCTAGTATCACCAAGTTTTCATCATCAGCAAGCTCCATTGCTGGTATCATCAAATCTTCGTCAGCAAGCTTCGTTGCTGGAATCAACAAATCATCATTAGCAAACTCTATTGCTCGAATCATCAAGTCGTCATCAACAAGCTCTGTTGCTGGATTCATGAAATCTTCATCATCAAACCCTGTTGCTGGCATCATCAAGTCATCATTAACAAGCTCTGTTGCTGGAATCATTATATCATCAACAAGCTCTGTTGCTAGAATGAAATTTCTCTGGATGTCAACCAAGACTGGATTAAATAACCAAATCTGTAACCCGAAATATATAATATAATTTCAATTGAAGAAGATTCTTCTGCAAAAGAGTACAATAAAGTTTGTTCAGGTGTAGCGGAGGAGGAATTGGAGGGCAAGGGAGGATTGGCGACATCGTCTCCATTTCCTTCTAGCATTTGAACAACCCTGCTCATACTTGAACGATCTCTGTAGTTGTATTGGATGCACCATAATCCTACTTTGGTCATTCTTGTTGCCTTCTCCTCATCTTCTGCTTCCACTTTTCCTCCTCTCAATCTCGTTCCCAACTCCCCTCTCTCAAGCACCTTGAAAGCCCATTCCAGAAAGTAAAACTAACTGGATTGGCTAACCTCCCAGTCAAAGTTCTTTCTTTCCCCAACCATCTCTAGAAAAAGCATTCCAAAACTATAAACATCTTATTTGTATGTAACAGGTCCCAGAACTCTATCCTGCACCTCTGGCGCAATATATCCCAACGTCCCTCTCACCGCAGTCATTGAGATATGGTCGTCTCCCTTCCCACAAAGTTTAGTGAGACCAAAATCAGAAAATTTTGGTGTGAAATCGACATCCAGCAATATATTGTGAGGTTTGATGTCGAAGTGTATGATGCGCTGCTCGCAATCTTGGTGTAAATATGCAATTCCATGAGCAGTGCCCAAAGCTATTGAATACAAATTTTCCCACCTTAACACTCTCCCCTTCTCCTTTCCGGCAAATATATGCTTCTCCAGAGACCCATTAGCCATGAATTTATATACCAGTGCGCTTGTAAGGTTTTCAAAGCAATACCCCAACAGACAAACCAAATTGACGTGATGAAGCCGCCCAATGTTGGCCACTTCGTTAATAAAGTTGGTGCTCTTGCCATGTCGATGCCTATCCAGAAGCTTAACGGCCACTAGAGTGTCGTTCCGAAGGTTTCCTTTATACACAACACCGAAACGCCCTCCTCCCAATTTTTCTGCAAAGTTGTTTGCGATCTTCTTGATTTGTGAGAACGAATATCTAGTTGGCATTTGATCAGCATATTCCTTTAGGAATTCCTCCACCTTTGAATCAGAGGAGTGAGAAGCAGGTCGTGTCCTTTTTGCATATAAATTTATACCCACTAATAATCCTGCTACTATGAATACAGCCGCTCCAACATAAACACCTGCAGTTGTTAAAATGATTTTAGCAATCAAGAAATGTAACCATATCAATCAACAAAACAATGAAAAAACTTGTGAGAGAGAATATCTTTACCTATTGGAACGCCATTCGTAGCCTTCTTTCCTGATTCACAAATATGAACAGCAATTAACTTATTAACTTTCTTAACTGAACTTATAGTTCCAAGTATTTTTGCAAAAGGTTAAAATAGAACATACCATGGGCGAAGCATTTGTCAATATAGGATCTGTCCTTGCAGTAGCAGAGGAACGGCGAATTTGATTCCAAAATTTTGTAACCAAATATCCCTCCACTCTCTTGACATGAAATGTAGGCTTTATCTCTTTTTGTATCATTGGAAACATAACGCATTTTTCCAACCTCAACATTAACCTATTACAAAGTACATCCCAGGATCGACGAATGGCCTAAGCTGTAGAAATTGTAATAGACAGTAGCATTACATTTCCAGAGCTGCCCTCCAGTGGAGTCGAATGCATCCTGAAATGATATATGACAGCGGTACACATCTAGAGTCCTGTTCTCTTTACCCGAAATTTTGAAGAGTTCGTCTCCATATTTTGAGAGCGGTATCTGAAGATAATTATTGTGATGATAAAAAAATTTCCAATTCTAGCCCCCGGAAATAATGACGTTGTTACTATTGTTATAAATCCTTAATATTGTGTAAGTCCGGCCATGAATCTCGATAACTAGACTTGAATTCTACACACAGTTGATCTGAAACTTAGGGTGACCGCATCCACGATTTCCTATACCGAAGGGATACGTTATACCCATAGTCCTGCATTTACTAGTATTTTGGCAGATCTCATATTGCGCGTCCCAGCATAACGTGGAGGGGAACAGAGAGGCACAACAAGTAGTAACTATAAGGAAGATGAGGTGCACAGATATGGAGGGAAGGAGAGGAACATGTAATTCCATTGGGAGAAAATGAAAGGTATAAATAGGCTTTGGCCCTAGGATGAAAAAAACTAATCCTGAATCATAACAACAGGATTGGGCAATATTACTGTTTTTTCAAAAATATTGGTTATAATATCTTTTTTATCATATCTACAAATAGAGGGATCATGTGTGAGGGAGAGAAGATTATGAAGTTGAAAACAGTCAAGGATGGGATGAGTCTTTTTTTAATTAGAGCGGGGCAATAATCAGGCAGAGGTAGAGCTGGAATGATCCACATGGCATTGAATCATAAAGTCTCAGAATGAAGGAGTGGCTAAAATTAAACGAATAGAAATAAAGATTCATTGCCTAACCTATATAAATGAATAGTCTAATTCCTATATAAACAAATTTCCTAACCTATATAAACGGATGGACATAGAAAGTTTGAAATAAAAGATAGCGTGAAAATGAGTAGTGTCATTTTCATGTTGAAATATCGATGCTCTATTAATCGTTATTTTCTTTCAGTGAAAGTTCCACGCCAATGTGACACGTAGCCGGGATACCACGTTACATTTCTTTTTCTTGAACCGAATGTGACGTGAAACCGGGATGAACATGACTCCTCCAAATGTTACACCAAGTTCGTATAGGCCTCCGAACTCCCATTCCTTCTGCCATGCCTTATTCGTGATGATCCATTTCACACTACATTTTACAGATTCAATTTTCAAACCGTAATTCGTCATTACTGAAATCAAAGAGCACACATGTTTCTTAATTTTTAATATATATACTAGAAATTGTATTAGATGTTGCAAAGGAAATGCCCTAAAGCATAAATTATATCGTGAAATAAATATAAAAATTAGTAAACAAAATGTCATTAAAAATTAAAATATAATGAGAAATCACTTAATCAAATTCCAAGTTCTAATAGAAAATATTTAAGAAAAAATGTATTTTTTTTCAATATTGAAGTGTCTCCCCATATGTTAAAGTAATGCCATAATATCCATTGGTCCTCGATTTTTGGTTGAATCGCTCTGGAGCTCGAAGCTTCCCCAATGGAAATCTAGGGTTCTGAAAAACCCTGCAACAACACTGGTGAAGGTGCACCCTGCCCTTACAGTGGCTTTAAAAATCTCTGGCGGCGATGCTCACTATACTGTCTCTGACTACACTCAGTGACAACCCCAATGGGAGGGGAATGCACCCCTCCCCCTTTCGGCAACAATGACATTGTCAATACTGACTCTCCTTCACATATTCTGTCCTCTGACTCTGCAGGGACGTAGACTGAACCCACCGCAGTGCAAAACGACAAGCCTAAGGAGCATTCAGGGACTACGGAGTAGCATAAGGAAACTTCGGCGACTTGTCTTCCCATTGCTACATAACGTCCAAAGATTGACCTTCCAAGCCATCATATCAATGCACAAATGCAGTACATGAATGATCATGCACTTATAGGAAAATTTGTTAGATTCTGGCCTACTGAGAAAGCCCTCCATGGTTGGATTGCCTCCAAATGGAAGCCAAAGGGACATGTCACTCTCCAGTTAGGGCCAAAAGGCTTCTTCAACACCATCTTTAACTGTATTGAAGACAGAAAACATATCTTGGATGGAGGCCCCTATTTTTTCAACTCAGTGGGTCTGTACCTCAGGGACTGGGTAGAAAGATTCAACCCAGACAAATAAGATTTCAACTAGGCTCCTGTCTAGATCAAAATGTACTCTCTACCTCTAGAATATTGGGATGAGGAATCCCTAAAGGACATAGGCAATGGTTTAGGAGAGTTCATCAAGGTCGCAGAGGAAACTAAACTCAGAAGATATACTTCATACACAAGAATCTGTGTGTACATGCATCTGGCCAAGGCTCTCATGGACTCGATAAGTCTCTATTATGATGACTTTGAATGGGTGCAAACCATAGATTATGAGCATGTCCCCTTTCGATGCATAAAATGCCATGAACATGGCCATCTCTTCTGAGATTTCCCACTTAACCAGTCTCCCAAACCCACTGCTACCCCTGAAAACACTGATGTAGAGGGTTTCACCAAAGTACCCAGCCACAAAAATCATAATAAGAAACCTACCTCCACTCCCAAAGTTCCACCTCACGCTTCCACTGCTCCATCTACCAGTAATATCTTTGATATCTTAGATAAAAAACCTCTGATAGAAGGAGAATCCTCGCGCCAAGCAGCTGAAGTTACCAAACTCACCATATCTGAACCATCTGTTGACCCCCTAATCCCCTAGCCTTCACCCAAAGCCCAAAGCTCCACAAGAACCTCCAAGCTTCACTCCCAATCTCAACAATGACTCAGATCTGATAATCTGGCAGCCCAATCATATGGATATAGATGGCCTATCTTAGGTGACCTCCCTCAAAACTGGATCGGTGACAGAAGGAAGCCAACCCAGTCATATGGAAGAGGAACTTGAAAGCTTTGACCTAGGAGATATGGACATTCTAGGTTTGGAGCAGGCTTGTAAGCAAAAAAATTATGACAAAATACCTGAAAGACAGATTGATAGCCTAGAGGTGATTCTATTTCAAGCGCAGCAACAAAGATTAGTAGGCATACAACCAGGAAGTCATTGGGATGGAAAAAAGCTATTCAAAGAAACAAAAAAATGAGGGTGAAGAACAGATCTGCAGAGGACCATCATTCTAGGGGAAATGTTAGTGGAATCTGGGAGATATCCCAAGTTGACCAAGTACTATCGACCGATCTTCAATAGTTCCCAATGAAACTCACCTCATGGAATATTTGAGGGCTCAACCGTCCCGCGAAATGCAGGATGATTAAAAACATGATTCAGTAGGAAAGACCAACTGTTTTTCTCATGCAAGAAACTAAGTGCAATAGCCATACCCTCAGCTCCATCATCTCCAAAGTATGGTTTGGGTGCAACACTGTAGCAGTAGATGCCTCAGGAGCCTCTAGAGACCTGGTAATTGCATGGGATCCATAGATAATTTCACTCTCTAACTTTCATGCTTCACACAATCTCATACAAGCATCCTTCCATCTAATCAAAACCAACATCCATGGACACCTATCCAATGTCTACTTCCCTCAAGATTCGATGCATAAAATTGCTCTACTAGATACCATGGAAATCCTCAATGCTACTCGACGTCATCCACTCTGGATCATCGGGGGAGACCTCAATATGATCAGCAAGTTAGAAGAAAAGAGGGGAGGTCGAGCTAAACTTGAAATGGATAGCAACCACTTTAAGGAATTCATCCAAAGAAACTGGTTAATTGACCTTCCTTTTTCCAATGTCATGCACACATGGAACAATAAGCGCACAGGCACCCAGGAAATTGCCTCCAAGCTTGATTTCTTTGGATAAAGCTATCCACTTAGGGAGAGATATACACTCTTCCATTCTACCTCTATCTGGTTCTGATCACTGGCCCATTCTTTTTTAGTGGTTGCGTCCTGGAGCCTCCTCTAGACGTCCCTTCAGATTTGAAGCTTTTTGGCTTACTCATCCTAAATTTAAAAGCGTGGTCATAGACAATTGGAGCAATTTCACACCTCCGACAGGATACAAAATGTATCAAGTCTAACAAAAGGTCAAAAATATTAAGAATCAGATCAAGAAATGGAATCACTTCACCTTTGGGAACATCTCTCAACAACAGAAGATTCCAGAACAAACCATGTTTGAACTTCAGTAGAGCATAATCATTGAAGGAAGAACGAAGTCTCTAGCTGCCCAGGAACAGAGTATACTCTCTAAGCTGGAGGAAAGAAGAAGGTAAGAGGAAATCATATGGAAGCATAAATCATGAATAAGATGGATTAAGGAAGGGGAGAAGAATACTAAATTCTTTCATCGCTCAACCATTCAAAGATGAATGCACAATTGTATTGCACAACTGCAGAATCAACAAGGAGAAAGGCTAGAGGAACATGAGGATATTGAGAAGGAGCTCCTCAAACATTTCAAGCTTGTTCTATAAGAACCCCAGGGAAGCAGACAACAAGAAATCAACAAGGTTACACAACATATCCCTAAGATTATCACTAAAGAACATAACAGGATGCTCCTCCACCCAGTCTCCCTTCAGGAGGTTGAACAAGCAATGGCTCAATTCAAAGATGGTAAAGCTCCAGGTCTAGATGGTTTCACCTCCAACTTCTTTCATCACTTCTGGGATCTCATCAAATTGGAAGTTTGGAATCTGGTGGAGGAATCTAGAGAACTGCATTGGATTCTCCCCTCTCTTAATGCTACCTTTCTAGCCCTCATTCCAAAAGAGGAACATTCTAACACCCCTGATGAATACAGAGCCATTGCGTTATGTAATGTTATCTACAAGGTGATTTCTAAGGTCATTGCTAATAGGCTTAAGACCCTGCTTCCTCTGCTTATTTCGCCGGAACAAACAGGCTATGTTGAAGGATGACAGATTCTGGATGGGATCATACTCACTCATGAAGTCATTCACTCCCTGAAACACACCAAGAAGGCAGGTATGCTCTTAAAAATTGATCCAAAGCTTTTGACAAATTAAGTTGGGACTATATCAAGCAGGTGCTCATTTCTTTTGGTTTTAGCCCCTCCTGGACTAGATGGATTATGAAGCTCATTTATTCCCCCTTCTATTCTATCCTCATTAATGGTATCCCATCCTGCCCTTTTTCTCCCTCTAGAGGCATACGCTAAGGTGATCCCCTCTCACCTTTCCTCTTTGTCCTTATGGAAGAAGGGTTTAGACGTCTTATTCAAAATCCAATCTGCACTCAAAGCCTCCGTGGAATCTCCATTCATGGCTCTTAGCCAACCACCCATCAATAGTTTGTTGATGATAATATGATGTTCGATCATCCCTCTGTTCAAGAAGCTCTTACTTTCAAATCTTTGCTTGATATTTTCTCGGATGCCTCAAGCACCTCTATCAATGCTGGCAAATCTTAGATCTTCTTCTTCAATACCCCAGCAATTAGCCAATGTAATATTGCCAGGATTCTTGGCTTCTCTATAGCTTCTCTACCTACCAAGTACCTTGGAGCGCCCTTAATTGATTCTGCGATTAGACACTCATATTGGAAACAGCTCTTAGAGAAACTTGAAGCCCGCCTCTCCTTGTGGACCTATATATCCCTCAATATTGCTATTCGACTTATCCTAATCAAAGAAGTCTTGCAATCCATGCCTCTTTATCTCTTCTCTATTCTAGCGGCACCAAAATGGGTCCTCAAGCAGCTCAAGAACCTGCAACGCAATTTCCTTTGGGGCTCCTCTCGTCGAAACTGCAAATGGGCTCTAGTAAAATGGTCAACAGTTTGCATGCCAGTAAAGGATGGCAGTCTAGGCCTAAGAGATCCGTATCATAGCAACGTAGTCATGAGCACCCATATATGGTGGAAACGGTTATCTGCGCCACACACGTCGTGGGCACATCTCTGGAATGTCAAATATGCCAACAACAGACCTTCTAAATATCTTATCAGACTAGCCACAACTGATACAGGCTCTCTAATTTGGAATGCTGCCAAACAACACAGTGCCCTCATTCAAGAACATAGCTTCTGGGAAGTCAGAGACGGAGGTACAACCTGTTTCTGGGTAGATTCTTGGCAAAAAATGCCCAAATTGGAAAATCTTATATGGCCTCAGCAACACATGGATCACCTTGACCAACTGGATAACAAAGTAAAACACTTATGAGAACCCACCACATTATAGGGATACCATCAATGGATACCAATATCTCAAATCTGTGAGAATTGGCAGGGGGAAACAACTACGGAGATTGATATAGAGCTCAATAGCAGAAGAATTAGATATTCAGAGAAGAAAGATCTTCTTAGGTGGGTTTACACTCCTCAAGGCACGTTTACTACTAAGGAAGCATACACCTTGATGTATCCCACCCAAGAACCTAAAGATTCACTCTGGATCCAAATATGGCGACCTGGCATCTGGCCCAAGGTTTCCACCTTCTTTTGGCTCCTATGCAACAAACGCATCCTCACCTGGGATAATCTTCTAAAAAAAGGATTTATAGGACCTTTTAGGTGCCCCAACTATTTAATGCAAATCGAAACTATCCAGCATCTAATGGATACATGAACCTTATCCAAAAAACCGTGGGAAAAACTAATCTTCAGATGCAGAAGATGTAATCGCATAAAGGGTGATGTTGTTAGCACCATTCGAAATTGGTCCTCAGAACCTTATAATAGAAAGTTATTAAACACTCTTTGGACTCTTCTCCTGGGCCTTCTCCTGTGGACAGTCTGGAAGGAAAGGAATAAAAGAATATTTAAGAATCAGATAACCCCACTGGATACCATTTGGAACAACCTTTGCATTAACCTCCAAGAAACACTTGCTCTACACCAATGGTAGGACTCTTATATTCCAACTCAAGATCAGGAGAATCTCATCTGGGCGAATTAGCAACTTTCGTTGCTATTCCTCCCCTCTAGTACCAGCACTCCTTCCAACCATCATGAGTCACCCATCACATGGGTTCCCCCTCCGGCTGGGTTGATCAAGATGAATTTCGATGGAGCCTCCAAAGGCAATCTGGGAGCAACAGGATTTGGTGGCATCTTTCGCGATTCTGTTGGTACCCCCCTTTTGTTCTTCTTTGGATCCATAGGATGGGATTCCAATAACTCTGCTGAATTGGAAGGTTTATGGCAGGGTCTCTGTCTGGCTCAGCTGCACAATTTTTTCCCCATTGAAGTTGAAGGAGACTCTTAAATCCTCATTAATGCAACTACTCATATCCTCATGGGAGTTTCTGACTCAAAGGTTGCCAAGAGTTTGCATCTTGCTGCTAGATTTGAGCTCATAGAATAGTGGTTGAAGTACCATCGAGCGATCTCCTTCAAGCATGTCAAATTCTCGGGTAATAAAATAGCGGATCGGCTTGCAAATAAGGGAATGGACTATGAACATGCACTCTATGCTAGCCCTCTCAACAATCTCCATGATACCTCTCTCATACAGGAATGCACTAAGTTGGTGCACATGGAAACTACACTCCTAGATGTGGGTGAACATTGAAGGTGGGCATACGGCGAGCCCAATGTGTGACACATGGCTCAGCCACATGGTCACGCATTGGCTCAAGCCACGAGCATTAAAACCTGCCAACTGCTCTCAACGATGCCTCATTAATTCATCCATTAGTCAATGTGGCCACCACCCTTTCAAAATTCCTCCGTGCTACAACATCCCTCCATCTCCTTCAAGCTGCATCTGCCCCTCTATGATCTCAGAGCTAAGCTCTCGAACGTCCACAGGGAGGCGATGCAGCCTCTATCATTGTATTGTTCTTACCCCTGGTCACCACTTCTCCCTTAGCCTCCATTGCAACCTTAATTTTGCTTCAGAGCCTTCGAATCCTTAGACTTATGTTCCTTTAGCTGAGCTCTCTTAGCCCATCACCAATTCTTCCACGAGTTCCATAATGCCCAGGCGCCACCGAATGTGCTGTCGTCGAGGCAATAGGCATGGGCGGGCGACTCGACCTTCGCATTCCAACCACTTTGAGTCTTCTTCTCCGTCACTTGAGGATTCTTATCGCTGCTATGCTTCTACTCACAGTGGCAGAGGCCGAGGTCTGGCTTCGAGGCGGTCTCGCTCTTTATCTCCTGTTGGAACTTTGGTGTTGTGCCACCCCACCAGTCACTCCTCCCCGCCTCTGCCAAATTTGGAGATGCTGCCCTCTCCGTTCACCGCGCACTCTGCACAATTCCACTACAACTGCACCTTGGACCGCCCTCATATCACAAGGGAAGGAGGAAGCTTCCCTTGCTGATAGCCATCACCCCAGGAAAATGCTCAGAAAATCCACAATTGACTTGGTGCCTCAGCCGCCTTCGTGAAAGTTTGAAGCTCTCCTAGTCATTCAAGGCGCTTCCTCTTCCAGCAGCAAAGGCAAGGGTAGCAGCGGGAGTGGCGGGAGTGACAACAGCAGCAGGGATTGGTCTGGCGATGATGGTTGCAAGGGTAGTGCACACACCGCCCTAATTCCTGAACATGCCACACCTCAAGCTAAGATTGCAGATGACTCCTCCAAGGAGTACATGTGCCTAATTGTGGAGGAGCCACCGCCCCCTCACAATGACAACTAGCTTCTACAGGTTTCTTTTCAGTTTGGGTCTCTTTTTATGGATTACTATGTCTCTCTTGGATATTTTCGTAATTCTATGCTATTTTTTGTATGAATCTAGTTTCCTCGTTGTGGGCAGCTGCAGTAAGACTGGTTTGACTGGTTTCCCCTTTTGGGGCAATCACTATTTTGTTCTTTTGATGTATAATGCCTTTGGAATTGGCTAGTTCAAAAATTCCAGAGGCCAAACTCTCCATGTACCATATGTTATATTAATAGAATTTAGACTTAGAAAAAAAGAATATTGAAGTGTCTCCCTTGATCAAAATCTTAGTCTTTTACCACTTGCTATTAAGGTGATTGGATTTTCCTTTACTTGTCCTTGCCTAACTTCTTTTGGGCAAGAGGTTGTGAATTGTACATTTGATGTTGAGATTGTTTTTATCCACATAGGTTTGGTGCATATTTCTTTCTCCTCTCATAGTCATTTTTGTCTCACTTGATCAACAGCTTTGCCTTTTACATTCTACATTTGATCATGTACCTAGCATAAATTCAACATGTACCCATTTCATATTTCAAGTCTTAGAATATAGTGATAAATCACTTAATCAAATTCCAAGTTCCAATAGAAAATATTTAATAAAAAAGGTGCTCTTTTTCATTATTGAACTCCCTCCATTGATCAAAATATTATGACCTTTTACCACTTTCTCTTAAGATGATTGGATTTGTCTTTCCTTGTCCTTGCTTAACTTCTTTTGGGCAAGAGGTTGTGAAGTGTACATTTGAAGTTGAGATTGTTTTTGTCCACAAAGGTTTGGTGCATATTTCTTTCTCCTCTCATAGTCATTTTTGTCTCACATGATTGTCTTTTACATTCTACATTTGATCATGTACCTAGGCATAAATTCAACATGTACCCATTTCATATTTCAAGTCTTTTATGATATCTATTTCCCCTAACTATGAAAAATTCCTACAAGTTACAACTCAAGCTTGCTACCTATTAAATAATTTTATGTTATTTTCGATACAACCATATTATATGCAATTTTATTGAGGAATATTTTAAAACTTAACTGGAAAATTTCTAGTCTTCCTCTAATTTCCATTTTCCCTAACAATGCCAAATTTATATCATTTAGATCTCAAGCTCATTTTCCCTCCCAAATTATTTTTGACCCATGAAATGATTCTAAGTTAATTTCGTCACAACCATCTTATATGCAATCTTTCTGAGAGCATAATTTCTAACTTAGGTGGTAGGGAATAAGCTACTATGCAACACTTATTTATAGTTGTTTTCAAGACCAAAGAAGCTTTCCATCCTTTATTAATCATTTTTCAATGCTAGAGTTGTAATGAATCTTGTGATGAAGGTCAAATCTAAGATATTTGTATGAATTAAGTTCCTCTACATTGATAATTTCATACATAAAGATAGTGTAAATGATCTTTTAAAATCTAATTATCACAACCTTTATCTCGTCAATGTTTATTGGTAGACATGTATAATAAGTGAAATCTTGGAAAATTCTTAGTTACTTCATGAGATAAGAGAGACACTACATCAACCCTTCATGTTATGATATCAACCTAGAAATTTATTGTATTCGGTATAGCAACCCCCTCCCCCCATCTCTAATCAACTAGGAATTCTCAAAAAAATCATTTCTAGCTTGTGCATGCCAACAAAATCTAACAAAACAAAGTCTATATAATCAAATAAAAAATATGAGTTAATTCATATAAATATCTAGAAAAACTTCAAGCTTAAAATAAATCTTAAGTGGAAATATAACAATGAGAAAATGAATAAAGAATGATGGAAGGCCTATTTTAGTTTCGAGAAAATTGTGTATGATCAAATGTTTTCTTTCGGGAGAACGTGAAACTCCTCTTTCACACCCCGAATGCTCTAGTTATCTTATATGGTTGTGAAGTGTAGGTTTGTAGCATCTCCGAGAATTATGGGAATTGAAAAAAGAAGAAGTGTTTTATAACTTATAATATTGATATTAAAATCAATATGTTATGTCTCATCCACTTCATAAAAGTTGGTATTTACTCCATTAAGATTATGGTTGTGACTAGGAACATTATGTACAATCAAAATACAATTAACATGAGAAATGAGAGGTTTATTAAGATTGCTTCCAAATTTGGTCAACACCGAAGGTTAGCACAAACTTACTAAGCCTTTGGCCCAAGCCATTTCGAACAAATGAAGGTAGTCATTTCATAGAATAATGTTGACATTAAGAATACCCATAAAAAGTATAAATATCGAGGAAAACGTCCCTCCAATATTTATGAGCATAAAAACAAATTTCTAAAACAAAAGAAAAATTATTTTGGAATTAGCCAAGGGAAATATATTACCATTATAAAAAAATATTTTGGAATTTACAAGGGAAATATATTCTATACAAATCGAAAGATAAATCAAAATATCATTTATTCCGATTAATAGATTTTGTTTTTAATGAATAAGGCATTGGAAAAGTACTATTACATGGAAATCTAGAAAACTGATTAAATTGTATTCTAAGCTAGAAAAAATTCCTTCCCATATAAACGGTTCATAAAAAACCACGTCGCATTATGAATGAATTTAAAAATCATTAAAAATCAGAGATCAAGAATTAAGATCAATTTAGATATTGGTGAATCAAAAATTTGGATTTTAAAGATGTGGATGGCACTATTGTCTCACATCAATCCCATGATCTGAACCATGCGGAAAGCGAACCATGCGAAGCGTTGCTTGCTCGTTAATGTATTGGCTACATAATACATCTGAAAACCAAATATTTAAATTTCTTCTTAATTTTATAGTTGAAGATGTGAGTGTGAGACTCTACTAAGACTAGGACAAAACTAAAAAGGAAGAAGGAAATAATAATAATGATAAGAACAATAAAATAATTAACAAACATATTCAAATTTATGAGTAAAAAAATTGGGAGGTTTTATGAATAGGGAATGGAATGGCCATAATAGGGAAGGTATTGACAATAGTAGGATTGAGGTTGGAAGTTATGAATAGGGAAGAGGTTGATCATAGTAGGATTGAGGTTGGAAGTTATTTTGGGGTGAATTAAATTATTTTAACAAGTCAAAGTTCAAACAATAACATCCATCCCCATAAAATAAGTTAACAAAAAAATGAGGATGAGTAAAAAAAGGGATTGAAGATAAGTTAAACCGGCCTAGATCCATCGTAACTCCGGATCTTTTATCAAGCGCTAGAAGGATCAAATATCTCAAGGGGAAAACCTCTTTTTTTAGTACGAAACTTGAGAAAGGTTTGCACCTTAAATTTGATCTCTCCCGGTGCTTGATAGAGCTGAGATAAAAATCGGGCCGGTTTCAGTTTGTGTGGCCAAGGAAATTCTATCGAACATATGATTAATTTTATAAATAATATGTAAATACATCTATATTAATATAACCATTTTAAATATGCTAAATATGTCGAGTCATTTTAATTTTAAATTTATTTAGTTACCTCGGTTGTTGATATGATAAATATTGTTAATAACTTTAAGTATGAAAAATTATAAATAAAAATTTTGAATGCAAAGTAATGATGTAATAGTGTTGAATGATAGAAAAGTTGAATAATAAGAATGTAGTCGATTACAAATAGGCCTCATTGTGATCAATATCAAACCATTTTCTTCTACTATTATTATTGTCACCCTTGTTAATTTTGTCATATTTTCATATAGATTATATGAAAATACGATTGAAATCATAAACCATTTAAATATTTAGCTCGAGTTGTTGTAGTAGAAATCATGCATTGTCTCTCTTTCTCTCCAATACTAATAGGTTGAATTCTTGTAACACAAAAAATCAGTGTACCTTGTTAATAATTTGTTGTGCCTACTTGAAATCAATGCACACTATTAATCCAATCACTTTAAAATTAATGTACCATCATACATCCAATTACATCAAATCATAAATCAACATATACCCCTAAATCAATGCATCTAATGCAATAAATCAGATAAAATTAAAAAACATCTACATTGAGATAAATGCATCTAATGCAAGTAATCAAATAGGATTAGAAATCAACATCTACACTCAAATCAATTCATCTAGTACAAATAAGAAAATAGGATTAGAAACCAACATCTACACTAAAATCAATGCATCTCATTGCAAGTAATCAAATGGGATTAGAAATCACCATCTACATTGGAATCAATGCACTTAGTGCGAAACAATCAAATAGGATTAGGAAATCATCTACATTGAAATCCATGCATCTAGTGTAAGCAATCAAATAATTAGAAATCAACATTTACATTGAAATTAATGCATCTATTTCAAAATCAAATAAGATTAGAAATCACCATCTACCTTTGAAATAAAAGCGTTTAGTACGAAGTAATAAAATAAGATTAGAAATGATGCGGTAAATCAATGCATAGAGTGCAAGTAATCAAATAGTATTAGAAATGAACATCTACACTAAAATCAATGCATCTGGTACAAGCAAATCAAATAGGATTAGAAATCACCATCTACACTGAAATCAATGCATCTAGTGCAAGAAATATTCTTCCCTCTCCCCCCTCCATCTACATCTACATTTTCGTCCATTTCTCCTTCTTTGTCTCTTTATCTCACCCCCCCGAACACACATGTTTTGTCACTCCATATCTATCAATCTCTCTGTCCCTCCCTCCTTGTCTCTATCTCTCTCTTATTCATTCTGACCTTCCAGATATATCTATATCTCCCTCTTTCTCTCTATATCACCCCAAAAACATACACTCTCTTTCTCCAATATATATATCTATTAGTCCCTCGTCTCTCTCTCTCTCTCTCTCTCTCTCTTTCCCTTCTCTCCCTCTCCCGCAATTTTATCTATCTTCCCTCATGTTATTCTCTCTCAATCTCTCTCCATCTTCCTTATCATTCCCCCACTCTCTCTCTCCACCTTTCTCTCTCTATGTCTTTATTCTTACCTCCCTCTCTCTCCCCATCCATATCCATCTCTCTTTCCCTACCTCTCTCCACTCTCTCACATCATCTCTCTCTCTCTCTCTCTCTCTCTCTCTCTCCAACTTCCAACTTTGTTACTATATACCTCTCTCTCTCCTTCTCTTGCCCCTTCTCTCCATCTCTCCCTCTTTTTCTCTTTATCTCACCCCCAAAACATACACACTTTCTCTCCATATCTCTATTGTCACTCCCTCTCTCTCTCCACTTCTCACTGTCTATGTCTCTCTCTACTACCTCCCTCTCTCTTCCCCCCAGTCTCTCTCTCTCTCTTAATCTCTCTCTCTCATACAATCCTCTCCCTTCCACCATCACTCTCTTCCTCTCTCTCAAGTCCTCTCTCCCCCTTTCTCTCCTACCTCCCTTTATCATAAATCAACATATACACCGAAATCAATGCATCTAATGCAAGAAATCAAATAAAATTAAAAAACAACATCGATATTGAGATAAATGCATCTAATGCAAGTAATAAAATAGGATTAGAAATCAACATCTACACTCAAATCAATGCATCTAGTGCGAATAAGAAAATAGGATTATAAACCAACATCTACACTGAAATCAATGCA
The DNA here is from genome assembly GCA_034641835.2 of Pinus albicaulis. Taxonomy (NCBI): domain Eukaryota; kingdom Viridiplantae; phylum Streptophyta; class Pinopsida; order Pinales; family Pinaceae; genus Pinus; species Pinus albicaulis. Next base: position 163,437 of record JAXQQM020083076.1, on the reverse strand, counting down.
TCTCAGTGCAAGTAATCAAATGGGATTAGAAATCACCATATGCGGAATATATGCATTTAGTTCAAGCGATCAAAATAGGATTATAAATCATCTACATTGAAATCCATGCATCTAATGTAAGCGATCAAATATAATTAGAAATCAACATCTACATTGAAATTAATGCGTATTGGCAAATCAAATAGGATTAGAAATCACCAACTACACTGAAATCAAAGCATTTAGTGCAAGTAATCAAATAGGATTAGAAATCATCTACATTGAAATCAATGCAAATAGTGCAATTAATCAAATAATATTAGAAATGAACATCTACACTAAAATCAATGCATCTAGTGCAACCAATCAAATAGGATTATAAATCACCATCTACACTGAAATCAATGCATCTAGTGCAAGAAATATTCTTCCCTCTCCCCCCTCCATCTACATCTACATTTTCGTCCATTTCTCCTTCTTTGTCTCTTTATCTCACCCCCACTATTACGCCATTTTTTGGTCATCTAACCTACTATCATTAGATGGACCCAAGTACCATGTAAGACCAATTTTACCCTAAGTAAAATTTCCTTCACTATGTAAAATAACTTAATAAAAAACACATTTATTAGGTTGTTTATGGTCTAAAGTGGAAACCCCAAAAGGAAATATTAAACAAACCTATATTTGTTTGATTTTCCTGGTCATGTTTGGCAAAACAAAGAAATTAATTAGATAAATCTTTATTTATCTTATTATTTTCTAGGAATAATTATTTAAACCTTATTTAAATAATATTCCTTGTTAAATATGACTAAATCACCCATAAATAATTAAATAAATCATTATTTATTTGATTATCTTTTAACCACCTCCTTAAAATGATAAATAAATCATTTATTTATTTATTATTCATAAATAAAGGATTTGACCCAAGTCAAATACTTTCCCTCAAACAAATATAATAAAATATTCCATAAAAGGTGGATCTAGATTTGGTTAATGTTATTTTAATCATGCACAAGATCTAGAATGACCCAATATTTTGTTATAAATAGGAGGTTTTTTCCTACCATTCTTCACCTTTGTTGCCTATTAGATCACTCACGGATCTATACTCTTGGTACGACTTTGAGCCATTATCATTGTCATATTTTCCATTATTTGTGTGAGCTCCTTTGAGTTCTATCTTTGTACGGGTTTTCACCAACGGAGAGAAATGCTAGATCGAAGTCGAGGACTTCAGAACCCATCCATTGAGGAGAATTAGAAACACCTTCTTGTTTTCCTCCCGAGGTGCCCTTAATACAAAAATTCTTTCAAAAATTGTTCTTGTCTTGTGTTTATTGGATATATGGATCAAAACCTTCTTTCTTGCTTAATGTCTTTCTATGCATAGATGCGGTTTTTTTGCGGCTCTTGTCTTGATCAACTAGCTGCAGTCTGAAGATATTGGCAATTATTTGAAGGTTAGGGCTATTAGTTATGCATAGCTAAAGTGGTCTTTTTCGTACACTTCGACGGAGATATTCATACTAACAATTTGGCGACTCCACACGGAGTTTTCAATTAAGCGGCTGTCATTTTTCATATTTTGCATATCGGCCTACTTCGGACCCTAGGGTTTCTTTTCGAACTTTTTCCTATTTTCATGTTGTTTTTCACCTATAAAACCATAAAACATTAAAATTTCTAACTTCGCGTGTTTACGGCCTATTTAACGCGGGTGACGGACATCGGTCATAGCGAGACTGACAACTTTTTCGGAAATTGCCGTCGGGACACCGGAGCTTCGGAATTCGCACTTTTCAGCCCGGAAACTACGACTGGACCTCCGAATTCGCACTTTTCAGCCCATTATCTACGGCACACTTGCAGACGCAGTCGGGGCACGCGACGACGAGATTTTTACTTTATTTTACGCAATTTTTTTGGGTTTTTACGGGAAGCACGGCGAGTTTTTCCGGCCTGTCTCGGCCCGTTTCGACTGTTTACATTCTGTTTGCTCATCTAAGTGGGAACATAGCCCCCTCGGGCTTCGGTACCCTCCACTTTTGGTGGAAGATTTTTATACGATTTTCGGGTGTCTTTTTTTGATTTATTTACTTTTCCGGATATGATACCTCCTTTTCGGATCTCTTTTTAATCGGCCTCCTCTCCCTTTCAAATCACGTCCTGGAGATTTTTTTTGGATGTTTACCTTTAGGGCCTCCTCCTTGCCTTGCTTTTTGTTGATTTCCTCCTTTTGTCCGACCACCTTGCCTCTTGCCTCTTGGGGCGTATTGCACTCCCCTCTTTTCGAGATTTCTCCTTTAGATCCTGTCCCTTTCAACCCTAGATCTATTGGCCTCTTTTTTAGTGTGTTTTGACTAGATTTTTTCCCTCTCTGTTAGAATAGTTTTGAGAGCCTCGCATTTTTGGGTTAGATCGATGCATTGATTAGATGTTAATTTTACATTATTTTAGCATTATATCTTGTTCTCTGCGGCATTATTTTTCGATTCTGTGACACACTTTTCTCTTTCTCTCAAAAATGAAAAGGGTTTAAAAATTAAAATTAACACACGCCACACACTCACCCTAAGCGAAGAAGAGCTGGTTTACACCGCCGGGCAAAGACTTTAAAATCAATTGACACTTCACCTATACGCCCTTGTTTCGACATTGTAATCTCTTGGTTTTCACCTCCTTTGCCTTTGTTGGTCATTCTTCTTCCCCTTGTGCCGTTTTTGTTTGTCACCATTGCACCCCCAAAGGCGCGCATCTCGAACTTCTTGGCCTTCACCCTCGGTTACGGTCGGTCGACCTACTCCCTCCGTCGTCGTCGAGTTAGTCACCTTCGAGGTCCGCTTTTCAGGCTCTCTCTACGATTCATTGGGTTCTCCTCTTACTCCCCGGTTCTCCCCCTGTCACCTTCACTATGCAGTCCGGGGCCTAGTAACGCGGTAATCCTGGCCTATCCGCGGGAGGACTACTACTAGTAGAACCGCCACGAAACTACCTCGGCCGCGCCCTTGCTCCCCTTCATGGCGGGCCTCGGCCTCCCCGATTTGGATCGGTTGATAAATGACCCTATACACCATGATGCTAGTTGGCACATTTATGCGGAAGACAAAGCTCCTTCCGACCCAAAGTTTGAAGGCCTTGTGGAGAAGATCCTTCAAATCATGTTTGATCTTTCCACATGTGGTGTTCATCTACCTCCACCGATGACTCACACATCAAGATCTTCGGTTGTTCAATGAACGCTTACGGGCGCGGCTTCTAAGTGGTATGTTGATCAGCCCACTTCTCCTCATACCACCTTTGCGACTCTTGCTCGAGCTTTTTTATCTTACTTCCACGGCTTCCCCTTCGTTATGACAACGAGTATCGAACTTTTGACTTCTTTACGCTCAATCATCTGCGACCGCCTATCAGGTCATGTCCCGGGAATGGCGGAGAAGAAAGAGCCTATGTCAATCCCCTACCTTCGGCCGTGTCTACATGGTACAGTTCCTTAGATATCTCTTGCCTCCTATTGGGAAATATGTCGCATCGCATTTTTCCCCAAAGTTTGAAAGTCGCCCTCAGCGCGCATTAAAATATGACTTGATCTACGCTCGGACGAGTTATGTTTATACCGTTCTGCACGATCTCCCCGGACCCCGGTCGTGTCGATACACCGAGGGCACCTCATGTCGCCGACGATTATCGTTGGAGCTCTATAATACATATTCCCAACCTCCCATGGGTTATAGTTCCTGAGGAGGGGGGCGGCACTGCCTTGTTCCCCTCCCGGTGGCACGTATCCGGGATCTGACATGCCCCCCTCTTTTGGCCCAACCTCCTGTTCTGCATACGTACCCAACCCCCTTATTATTCGTATCCGAGTTTGGTGCTCCGGCTCCTCTAGCATCGGCACCTCCGCCTCCTTGCCCCCTCAAGTGCGAGTGGATGCACGACGAGGATTTGTGGCTACCCAACCACCGAGAAGCGGACGGTGGCCACTCCTTCTTCCCCTTCTGGTTCCTCCCATTACCAAATCCTCATGATGAACTACGATCCACCTCTAACGATCGACCTTAACCTTCAAACTTGGTCTCGCGATACCCAACCTTCGCTCAATCTGCCCCCGAGTCCCCTTCTTCGGAGTTCTACGAGCCTCTTTCGACATCCAGTGGTCCCTTACACTTATCCCTCGGCCCAAAGTTGAGTTTCATAACAATATTTATAAGGGGCCATTACGCTAATCACGCCACGAGTCGAGCTACTCATTCGTATAGTAGATGATTTGGCGCGATCTCCTGTTGCCATTTTCCATTGGAACTCCTCGATCGTGCCCTTCCCAAAGAAGGCTTGCTGCTCTGCCATGAGCCTTGTAGATCTAGCGATGACCAAATGATTGTTTTCGGCAGCCCATCAATCGGGAACATCCTCCCTCTTCACCTTGCTTCCGTCGCCTTCCAAATCCCGGTCAAAATCCGAACGCTAACGTTTCCCGATGTATAATTGATGAGGGGGCATCCACTGCGTGATGTCCGCTTCGGTTGGAAAGCAACTCGGATCTCTGAGAGTTGGCCCCTTCCACGATCACCCTTCGGCGTGGGATGGCCCACCGCCTCTGACCCATTGGCCTCTTACGTAATTTTCCTATCACTCTTGCGGGCAAGGCTTGTTTGCGTTGATGTCAAAGTCATCGACGCCCCTCTAGATTACAACATTCTCTTGGGGTGGAGCTACACCTATGCTATGTCTTGCTGTCCCCGCTCAGAGTAGTTTTAAAGATGTCTTTCCCTCATAATGGAAAGATAGTCACCCATTGACAAGTTGACATATCATGAGCCAAAATCTCGGACCTCACAGAGCCGACCATCTCTTCTGTAGCCAACGAAGCAATAAGTCGATTCCTTGACTAGTGTCTCTCCGGCGTCTATAAAGACTCCTCTTTGCTCGGAACCTTCCACCAGGTCTTCCTCCTCCTCCTATCTCTGACCCCGGCTCAAATGTTTGCATGATGCAATTGTCTCGGGCTTCTCTCGAGCAACTTTGCTTCGGCTAGTCGACAACCCACGCTCTCATAGCTTTGCTCCTAGCCCTTCTGCGGGCGGTAGTCATGAGCCTCTTTATCCTCCTAGCACGGTTCCTCCAAGCCTTAGCCATTTTATGAGCTGTCCACGGCCATTACCCCTCTAGTTAGATCTTTTGTTCCTAGCTCCCCCACCGGAGTGTACACGGTGCCGGTCATGGCCACCCTCTCTCTTCCTAACACGACCCTTGAGATTCCCGTCGGTACCATGATCCTCTAGCCACAACCTGCTGGTCAACCCAAACCTTATATTGCTTTGACCCTGGTTCAACTTGGGTCCCCATGACTTCTCCCGCTGCAACGAGTGCCTCGGTCACCTCCAACGGAACCACCTCTGTTGCGTAGCTTCGGGTAAGAAGGGAAAATCTCGCGAGAGGCATCAAAGGACAAGGCTGCCCGACAAACCACCCCTCCTCGGCCTCCAAAGCATACCATCCGGTGTGCTTTGTGTGATGTTTTCGGTTACGCCACCCATGCAATGCGAATTGCTTCATCTCAAGCCCATGGTTAATGTCGCGTTCCACGAGTCCACGGTCCCGGGAAGCCTCTGTTCCTTAGCGGCGCAGCGATAACCCCAAGAATATTCACCAGCCACCCTGTGCGTAGTGGCAGTCTCCATGGCCATTACACCCACCTTTGTCCCCACCTCGAGGACTTTCGCACCTCTCTCACCGCGGTACGCCATTTTCGAGGCCAAGTACGTGATTCCACCTCTCCCATATTTGCACATTTTTCTTTGGCGAGAAATACCCGAGACATGGCTTGCTCCCAGTGACATTCCCCCCTCCGATGTCGAGATGACGGAGCCTTCGTGCAACATGTTCTACCTATCATCATCCACGAGACCCTCGGGGAACATTCCCTCTTAATCCTCCTTTGTTGTTTCGCTTGACCCTTCTTCGGCGATCACCCTGGGCTCCAACATCGGTAGATCCTTTATCTACTTACTCTTGTCACCTCTTGTGACGATGCGCATGTGAATCCCTATTCTCATGATGATGAGTCGAGTAGCTTCGCCGCGTCGGGAGTGGTCTTTCTTCACAGTCACCCCATCTTCTATCATGATGACGACATTATGGAAGGTATCCCTCCACGGCACATCTATTCCCCTTACATCGAACCCATGCGGTTGAACCACATACACCTTGTGGCCGTTACGTGATACCCAATGTTTGGGTAAGGGAGCACCATATTGAACCAAGGAAAGCAATTCTCCCCAACTCTCTAGTGTATGTTTGGTTGTGTCAACTCTAGTACCATTATTCTTCCACATTTAGAAGAACCTCTAGAGTCCCATCACTTCCGATCACTCTAGGGACAATACCCCTTATCGTTCCCTCATCCTACATCGGCAACCCAATCTCTTAGACATTGTTGTTGACTGACCAATATCTTTTCTATGAGAGCATCGATTCATTATCTCCAAATCCTCTCTTTGGGATAGTGACACCGAGTATGTAACCTAGAAACTTAAAGTCCATTTGATTCCTATATGCGGTACCAAAGAGATTGGTAATCCTCCATTCCCTTTCTCACCTTTGCATAACCATCACGAAAACAAATGACACACCATATCATTAAAATGTGTTTAGATTCCCCTTTTCTAAATACATTTTGGCATGACCACACCATGCTTGGGGGCACATGCCCCTCGACCCTGTTTTCCCCTCCTCAAATCGAATTTCTTCACTTGCAGCAACACTCATACTAGGGGCACCATTTGGCCTCCATACTTCTCCATGCTACCGTGTTGATGTTCGTCGTGAGTTACCATCTTGTACTCATGTTTTCATGGTCCCCCATCGGACCTTTCTTGTGTGGCGGCACCATCGAGTCGCCCTTGTTTAGAGCATCAAGTTGAGTCATCGTCACATTCATGGAGTCTATCTAAGTTCCTTTGTACCCCGCTATAGTCCTCCATCCTTCATTGCTTGGTCTCTCTCTTGTGTCGCACATTATGGCCCTCGAGTCCCACGCTGTCCCTATCCCTTGGATCTTGTGTCGATCATTGCCATGTCATTCATGTCCTTTATGCTCTAGCGAAGTCGTCCATTTGCTACTCGATCCCCTCCATTCCATCATCATCATTGGTATTAAGTACGTCGGTCGCTCTACTATTTTATCTCGTGCCTTAGTTGAGGATCTCATTTGCCTCACCTATGGTGGACCTCCTTCTGTCGACATCAACTCCTTCATTACAGAGACGAGTCACAGAGGGCGGTGTACCTTGGCTCCGGCTTCCACTCTTGTTCGGTGCCTCGGATCGGGCAAAGGGATCTCTCATTTCCCTTTGACTTGATTGTTTCTCCACTCCAACTCCTTTCGGCACTTGATCGATATCCGTGTCTTAATAGTCCGGTGATGCGAGTAGCGACTCTTGGTGATTCTCGGGTGTGTGTGAGATGTCTCGACCCTCATGAGGTGGTGGCCCTGCCGGGTAGCCCCCCACATGCCGGATGACCTCTTCATTGCGACCTTCGATGCAGCTCCATATATTTGATGATGTCGATCGTAGCCACTTGCGGCGCCTCTTTGATTTGCATGTATCGGTCGGATTTTACGAGCCTGCCCCCATTTCCGAAGGCATTTTGGTTAGCTGTTGTCTCCTTCTTCTCGAGATATTATTGTATAGACCACCAATTTGTTATCCGGAGCACAACATGTATGTGGGATCCCTCATTGTATTTTTTATCGGCTCATGTTGATGCCCGGAGTTGTACTCTATGGTTCGTTCTCTTGTTTACTGGACCCACTATTCTTGTACTGTCTCGGCGGGCATAGGTATGCACCTCCCCCACGCCTCTAGCACGGGTACCCTCTCATAAAAAGAGACTTGTTACTTTTGTAAGTCCCATCTCCTCGGGGTCTAGTTCTTCAACACATTGGTCTACCTTACATTTCTCTCTGCGACTTCCCTTTTGATGTACGGTGATTGAGTTCTTACAACGTACTTCGGTCATACGATTTGCTCCCCTTTCTTACGGCTGAGGCAATCACATTACACCATTTTTTGGTCATCTAACCTACTATCATTAGATGGACCCAAGTACACCATGTAAGACCAATTTTACCTAAGTAAAATTGCCTTCACTATGTAAAATAACTTAATAAAGCATTTATTAGGTTGTTTATGGTCTAAGGAAACCCCAAAGGAAATATTAAACAAACCTATATTTGTTTGATTTTCACAGTCATGTTTAACCCAAAACAAAGAAATTAATTAGATAAATACGTATTTATCTTATTATTTTCTAGGAATAATTATTTAAACCTTATTTAAATAATATTCCTTGTTAAATATGACTAAATCACCCATAAATAATTAAATAAATCATTATTTATTTGATTATCTTTTAACCACCTCCTTAAAATGATAAATAAATCATTTATTTATTTATTATTCATAAATAAAACGATTTGACCCAAGTCAAATACTTTTTCCCTCAACGGAAATATAATAAAATATTCAATAAAAGGTGGATCTAGATTTGGTTAATGTTATTTTAATCATGCACCAAGATCTAGAATGACCCAATATTTTGTTATAAATAGGAGGGTTTTTCCTACCATTCTTCACCTTTTGTTGCTGTTATTAGATCACTCTGGATCTATACTCTTGAGTACGAATTTGAGCCATTATCATTGTCATATTTTCCATTATTTGTTGTGTGAGCTCCCTTTGAGTTCTATCTTTGTACGGGTTTTCTACACCAACGGGGGAGAGAGAAATGCTAGTGCGAGTGTTGAGGAATTCCAAGAACCCATCCCATTGAGGAGAATTGGAAACACCTTCTTCATTTTCCTCAGTGCCCTTAATACAAAAAAATTCTTTCAAAAATTGTTCTTGTCTTGTCTATTGGATATATGGATCAAAACCTTCTTTTTTCTTGCTTAATGTCTTTCTATGCATAGATGCGAGTTTTTTGCGGCTCTTGTCTTGATCAACCCAACGCGGATACGAAGATATTGGCAGCCTTATTTGAGGTTAGGGCTATTAGTTATGCGTAGCTAAAGTGGTCTTTTTTCGTACACTTCGACAGAAGATTCATACTAACACCCACAAACACACACGCTTTGTCACTCCATATCTATCAATATATCTGTCCCTCCCTCCCTGTCTCCATCTCTCTCTTATTCATTCTCACCCTCCATATATATCTATATCTTCGTCCTTCTCTCTATATCACCCCAAAAACTATTAGGTCCCTATATTACTAGTATAGTCCCTTATTTTTGTTAGTGTAACCCCCTTATTGTTATTATTGTACCCTTGTAACCCCCATTTTATTATTATTGTGCCCTTAAATTATTAATGTTAGGTTGGCTAGGATTACATTGTGGCCCACTAGGATTATATTGTGGCCCCATGGAATCCTATATATAGAAGAAGGTTTTGTTCATTTGTATCATCCAAGATTTGTTCATTTATGTAATGTATTGGAGGTTTCCCCCTCAAAGTGGCTTATTTGTAAGGCGTTGATATCTCTTTTCTTCTATTTTTGGAGCTGGTTACACAACATTTGGTATCAGAGCTTTGGATTCTAGGGTTTCGCTGCTCCAAATAGGTGATCGTGGCATTTTTGCTATAACGTTTTTTCTACGAAGTTTCAGAAGCCGAAATTTTTAGGGTGCGAAGTAGAAATCCTGAGGAATATTTTCTAACAATTTCAGAGCTTGGTTCACAATATTTTCAGAGTTATGATCTGTGGAATTTAGGTCTCTTTTCAGGCTCCAAAACAGGTCATCGTGGAATTTGCGCTATAAATTTTTTTCTACGAACGGTCAGAATCCGAAATGTGTATGGTGAGAAGTTGAAATCCTGAGGAAAGTTGTAAAAAAATTTCATATCTTGGTTCACAATATTTTTGGAGATATGATCTGTGGAAGGTAGTGCTTTTTCAGGCTCCAGAATGTCATCTCAAAGAGGTGATCGTGGGAAAAGTTCAATAACTCTCTCTCTAGGCATCGGATTGGAGTGTCGTAAAAAGTGGTCACAAATGCACAGACTTTAGTTTCTTGGCTATCAATTTCAAAGACAAAGGACAAAAGAGTGACACGCGGCAAGTCGTACAAGTTCGATCTACTGAACTAGTCCATAATTAGGTCATTGTGGGAGATTAGACACAACTTTTTCTTGGTGAATCCAAATCAGGTCAGACCTGTGGCATTAAAAAGAGAATTAAGAGGGCTACGTCAATGCAGAATTTCAGATATATAAGAGCTGCAATCACAGAGATAATACAATTTCAATATCGATCTCCTCAAAAGCAGGTAAAATGTGTGTATTTTTTTTCCGAATTGCATAAGTCTTGTTTGAAGAATCAAGTTGAATTGATTGCAAGGGCATATTGTAGAATAGATATCATTATTGGATTATAAAATGGCCCCAAAAAATAATTCAACACCCATTAAGCCTTTGGAAAGCTCTACTATGACTCATGAAGACGAAGAATTGCAACATGATCTATCAAAATTACAAGAGCAAGTGCAACAAATTTCACTTTCGCAAAGAGCAACAAAAAATGAAATGGAATTTTTGAAGAAAGGGATGGAAGCTAAGATGGATGGCATGGAGGCTGGCATGGAATCTAAGATGGATGACATGGAAGCTAAGATCGATGAGAAAATGGAAAACATGAATAATTTTGTAAAAGCAGACATGGAAGGTTTGACAAAGTTGATACAAGAAAGGTTTCCTAATGGTGAAAAGATAGTAGAATAACCTCATGATGAGAACAAAATAAATGTTAATTTTGATTTCATAAACTCTAATGTTGGCGGGAAGAACCACCATATTCCAAAGATGGATATGAGGAAGTTTGATGGAAAGGATCCTGTAACATGGATACTACAGATGGAGCAATATTTTGATCTCCATAACATGCAAAACACACAAAAGGTACGCATTGCAACTTTACATTTAGAACAAAATACATTTGTATGGTATCAATGGCTTTGCTCCCGTAAAAAAATTGTCACTTGGTCAATTTTTACGGAGGAAATGATGGCACATTATGAGGATACAAAGAGCAACACCTTCTTTAGCCAATTGATAAATCTCAAACAAAAGGGTTTAGTGGGGCGGCACATTGAGGATTTCCAAAAATTGAATATAAGGGTAACTGATATTCTAGAGGAACACAGGATTGATCTCTTCATAGGCACTCTAAAGGATAGCATCCAACATGAAGTTCATGTTTTGGAGCCTGATTCATTGGAGAAGGCATTCAGGTTGGCAAGAAAATTTGAATGTAAAATTATGGCGACAAGGAAGCCTACCACTCAATTCTTTAAATAAGGAAGTGTTGCTAGGCCTATATTTCCACCACCTACAAGGTTGAAACCACAACAATTGGAAGAAAAAAGAGTAAAAGGGCTTTGCTACAGTTGTGATAGAAAATACACTAAAGGTCATAAGTGTGCTGAAAAGAAATTATTTTACATAGATTGTGAAGAAGAAGAAGAAAATTAACAAGAAGAGGATATACACCAGGAACCGGCCCTAGAAGAGGAAGAAATGAATCCGACTATATCATGTAATGCACTGGCAGGAGTTACCACTCCTCAAACTATCAAGATAGCAAGACAGATCAAGAAGAAAAAGGTAATAGTGTTGATTGATTCAGGTAGCACCCATAATTTTCTTCATTGTAAGGTAGCCAAGGAATTAAATTGTTTCCTATACCCAGCACCAGAATGTCAAGTGATGGTTGCAAATGGAGGAACCATAAATTGCTCTGGAAAATGCCATAATATCAAGCTAACCATGGGGGGATATGTATTGACTAGTCCAATTCTTTCCATTCCTATGGGAGGTGCTGATGTTGTACTAGGAGTACAATGGTTACAATCCTTGGGGACGGTAGCTTTTAATTTTCAAGAACTTTTCTTGAAATTTTTTTGAGAAGGAAAGGAGGTCGAATTACATGGTATTGAAGGGAATACGGGAAGGATAATAAGCTCTAATGTCATGAAAAATCTTCTAAAGAAATAACAACGAGGCGTAATTGCATAATTATGCTCACTAGAAGTTCTGACATCAAAATCATCTATTTCGGCAGATCTCCAACAAGTCTTGGACAATCATTCCAAGGTGTTTGAAACTCCGAAAGGACTCCCACCTATTCGTGATCATGATCATGCCATTCATTTGATTCCAGGAAGTGTTCCTCCAAACATCATGCCTTATAGATATCCTTACTTCCAAAAGAGCGAAATTGAACGTATGATTGCAGAAATGTTAAAGGCGGGTATAATTCAACCTAGTCAAAGTTTTTTCTCTGCTACTGTAGTATTGGTACACAAGAAGGATGGATCATGGCGAATGTGTCCAGATTATAGGGAGCTCAATAAGCTCACCATTTAAGACAAATTTCCCATTCCTGTGATTGATGAATTATTGGATGAATTACATGGAGCAATTTATTTTACTAAGTTGGATCTTCGTTCAGGATATCATCAAATTAGAATGAAGACTGAAGATATTCCAAAAACAACATTTTGAACTCATGAGGGTCATTATGAATTTTTGGTCATGCCTTTTGGCCTTACCAATGCACCTTCTACATTTCAAGGGTTGATGAATTCATTTTCAAACCCTTCCTTAGAAAATTTGTGCTAGTATTTTTTGATGATATACTAATCTACAGCAGGTCTTGGAAGGATCATGTTGAACATGTTGACAGGGTGCTCAAACTATTGCAGGAGAAACAATTATATGCAAAAAAGTCCAAATGTTTCTTTTGAGTACAAGAGGTGGAATATCTGGGTCATATTGTATCTCACGAGGGTGTTAAAGTAGACCCTAACAAAATTAAAGCCATTAAGGAATGGAAAGTCCCCACAACCATAAAGAAGTTGCAAGGATTTCTCGGGTTAACAGGGTATTATCGCAAGTTTGTTAAGAATTATGGGAGAATAGCAGCACCTATAACAACATTATTGAAGAAAGATGAATTTTAATGGACTCCTGAAGCAACTAAGGCCTTTGAATGGCTTAAAGAGGCAATGTGCCTAGCACCGGTCTTAGCTACGCCAGACTTCACAAAAACCTTTATTGTGGAATGTGATACCTCAGGAAATGGAATTGGTGTGGTTTTAATGCAGGAAGGAAGACCCATTGCTTTTGAAAGTCGTCCAATCAAAGGAAAGTATTTACAGAAACCTATTTCTGAGAAAGAAATGTTAGCAATACTGCATGCACTAAAGAAATGGTGAACTTACCTAATGGGAAGACACTTCAAGGTAAAAACTGATCATGATAGTCTTGAACACTTTTTGGAACAAAGAATATCATCAGAAGAGCAGCAAAAATGGGTCACAAAGATGTTGGGTTATGACTTTGAGATAATCTACAAAAAAGGAAAGCTTAATGTGGTTGCAGATGCACTCTCAGGAAAGAATGAAGAGGTGGAAGCATTGCTTTGTGCCATTTCTATTATCCAACCAGATTGGATAACCAAAGCAAGGGATGAATGGAAGAAGGACAAAGATCTATGGACACTCATTCAAAAGTTGCAGCAAGATCCTAGTACATCTAATACATTTAGTTGGAAAAATGATTCCTTATGTTACAAAGATCACTTATATCTTCGTAATAATTCCCAACTAAAACAAAAGATTCTTCTGGAATTGCACACTTCTCCTTTAGGAGGACACTCAGGATTTTTAAAAACTTACCACAGGGTGAAGAAAGAATTTTTTTGGGATGGCCTTAAATCTGATATTCAAAAGTTTGTGGCGGAATTTTTGGTTTGCCAGCACAATTAAGACCTCGGGTCTTCTACAACCTTTATCCATTCCAAGTCAACACTGGGAGGAGATTTCAATGGATTTTATCACAGGTTTACCTAAGTCCGAAGGAAAGAGTGTCATCATGGTGGTAGTTGATAGACTTACCAAGTATGCACACTTTTGTTCTTTATCTCATCCATTTAAAGCAAGTACAGTTGCTACTACATTTATGGATAGAATTCAAAAGCTACATGGAAGCCCAAGGGTTATTGTGAGCGACAGAGATCCCATTTTTACTGGAAATTTTTGGACGGAGTTATTTTCTTGTTTGGGTACTCAATTAGTTCATAGCTCATCTTATCATCCTCAATCTGATGGTCAAACTGAGATAGTAAATAAATGTTTGGAAGGATATCTTCGTTGTTTTGTATCCGATAAACAAACACAATGGGTCAAGTGGTTACCTCTTGCTGAATGGTGGTATAACACTTCCTTCCATACTGCAGCAAAAATGACCCCATTTATGGCACTTTATGGATATCATCCACCATCCATCACATCATCTTTAAGGGAAAATTTGAAGGTTCAAGCAATGGAAGATCACATCGAGCATCAGCAAGAAGTTCTCCAACTCTTAAAGGATAACCTGAATTTGGCACAAAATCGAATGAAACAACAGGCAGATCAACATCGCAGTGAGAGAAGTTTGATGTAGGAGATTGGGTATTTTTACGGCTACAACCATATAAACAAATGTCCCTCAAGCAAGCTAAGAAGGATAATAAATTATCGCCAAAGTACTATGGTCCTTACAAGGTGTTGCAAAGATTGGTACTATGGCATACAAATTGGAGCTTCCTGCTTCTTCGCGAGTACATCCAATTTTCCATGTTTCATGCTTAAAGAAGGTTATCGGTGAAAATCTTCCAGTTCAAACAATATTACTAGAACTTGATGAGGAAGGAAAAATCATATTGGAACCTGAAGCGGTCATGGAAACAAGAACTCGACAACTACGGAACAATCAATTTCAGAGTATCTCATGAGGTGGAAGAACTTACCCACTGAAGATTCTACATGGGAGGATGAGAATTTTATACAGAAGCACCCAGAGCTACTCAAGCATTGAGGACAACACTTTTTTGAAGGAGAGGGGCATGTTAGGTCCCTATATTACTAGTATAGTCCCTTATTATTGTTAGTGTAACCCCCTTATTGTTATTATTGTACCCTTGTAACCCCCATTTTATTATTACTGTGCCCTTAAATTATTAATGTTAGGTCAGCTAGGATTACATTGTGGCCCACTAGGATTATATTGTGGCCCCATGGACTCCTATATATACAAGAAGGTTTTGTTCATTTGTATCATCCAAGATTTGTTCATTTATGTAATGTATTTGAGGTTGTCCCCTCGAAGTGGCTTATTTCTAAGGCATTGATATCTCTTTTCTTCTATTTTTGGAGTTGGTTACACAACATCCAAGAAGGAATTTTATCACATGTTCATTCCCTCAAGCTTGTGAAGTTTTGTTCATGAGGAATGAAAAATTTTTACACACACTTTGCAAGAAGATGATCATAAGCATGCAAATGATGGAAATGGAAAACAAGAGGATGTTGAAATCTCTAAAGTCATTGAATCCATTGTTTGTATTCCGAGGAGAGCCACTACCTCATAAAATTCACCACCTCAAGAAGGCGACAAAGGCAAATGTGCAAGGTGTAAATCTACCTTTAATCACGATTCTTTTAATTATGATAAACATGGAAAATCCTCACATAATATTTGGAGATATTTTACATGTTCCTTTTCTGGTTGTAATAACCATACTGTTTCGAGCTGTTGGAAGAAGATATCCATACACAAGAAACTTTCAAAACAAAGGACAAAAAAATCCAAAATTCCGATGGAAAATGAAAACCATGTTGAAAAGAAGATGCAATTATTTTTCACTCATTGCCATAAGCAGGGCCATCTTGTGGACAAGTGTTGGAATTTGTATCCAACAAGATATCCACGACATTTGAAGAATATGGAGAGAGAGATTGAAAAGAACAGAAAAGAGTATTCCATAATTGATGTCAGTCAGGATGATACACATGATGAAGTGCAGCTGAAAGAAGCGCCTTTGAAGTGGTTTGGAAAGAGATGGTTAAATTTATTAGCCAATTAAGGAATTGCATTTATTTTTATGATTGATGAAAATATTGTTTTATTGATGCATTTATTGTTATATGAATGCATTTATTTTCTCTTGAAATTATGTTGCATATTGAATGAAGAAAAATGTTGCAAAGGTAGAGTTATGTTGACTCACTTAAATGCAGCAAATATGGAAATTTGTAGTTGAAATTTGCATGTGAGTGCATTTATTTTTCTCTAGAATGCATGTTGCATGTTTACGCCACAAAGGTGTTTGAAAGTGGAGTATGTTGACTCACATTGCTGCAGAAAATTTGGTCATTTAAACTATTTAAGTACTTGTACATACCAATGGGATTCTTGTACTTGTGATTCTACTTGACAGAGAGTTGAGTATTATATACATGCATGAGAGTTTGTGTGTGTGAACAATGGTTTTTTTTATAGTTTCATCGTGCGTGAACATGCATGAGTGTCAACTTGTGTTTGTCAATTGATTGTTACATGTATGTATTACCAACTTGGAAGATTTGGTTTAGTCTCCAAGAATGAAAGGGAGATGTTGATGAATTGTTTCATGAGATGTGAAATTCCTGTTGTTTTGGGAAAAGAATTGTCAAGTGTTTTACATGCTTTTGTTTGACTTAAGAATCAATGGTTTGAATATGCATGTTTTGTCGACTTGTTTTTGGTCGATAGGTTTGTAAGACAAGATGTAATAATGCATGGCAATGTTCACAGTATGTGACATTTGTTTCTTCGAAGGAGAAAAAGGAAGAGGTCGTCAAGTTATGTTTCTTACATGATGTGTTTTGCAATTTAATGGCTTTTCTTGTGACAAGATGTCTCAAGATTTTGGAAGGTCCACTCTTGAGTGAGAGGCTCATGATTAGCCTTTATTCTCAAATCATGGCATGAGCATCATGTCAATACTAGAAGATGATGAAATAAAAAATCAGAAAGATGGACAAAACGAAAAACGTTTGCAACCAAAACAATAACCATTGTAGACAATTTGGTGTGTTAATGCCAAGAAGTGAAAGAGATTGTGAATGCATTCTTCCAAATGTGAAATTTGGAATAGTGGAGGTAAAAATAATGTTCATTTCTTTTCTTGTGATTACTGATATTCGAACTCATTTCCAAAGTTCACTTAGATGGGCTTAACTTGGAAAAAAAAAATCGAAGGAGAAACTTGCATCTAATGTTTGTGTGTCGAAAGGAGGAACATGATTCTCAGTGGGAATGCCATTGGTAAGGATTTCTAAGCACAGAGAGATCACTTTGATACATAGTGATGTTTCTAATTAGTTAGCAAGCAGCCAGCAAGTGTTGGATTGGGTCAGCAGTGAAAGGAGGAAATTCATTGAAGTTCAAAGCCATTTGCAAGGCAAGGCATGTCAATGAACCAAAGTGGTTTTCATGGAGATTTTTCCAAGTAGAATTAAGTTGATAGAACTTGGAAAAGAGAAGAGTATTAAACTCTCATCAAGTAATGAGATTTTGTGGGACCAAAAGCCATTTAGTGGTAATGAATGATAAGAAACTGAATTGGGGGCAAAATTTGTTAAAAATTGAATTTTCTCAGAAGAATTTCCAACCTAAATTACCAGATAGGCCTCAAATTCCTGATTCTGGCGCACTTCATTTCACCGAAAATAGAGCACTTATGAGAAAGTTAGAGCGATCTATTCAATTGCACAAATAGGAAATTTTTTGTGACATGGATGCTAACTAGGCATCTGTACATCCTAGTTAGCAAAAATAATATTCCAAGGAGTATTCCAAGAATATTACCCCCCCCCCCAGGTTGACCAATGAGTTTCTACCAAATGGCACTACCAGATTGGTTGGTGATTTGGCAAAGTTTGATTTGATGTTGGTTGGAGGAATGGGATCATGACACCTGGCAAGCACGAAGGCCACCACGTGCCCCCAAGGTTGAATTTCATTATATGGATTTTTCGAAAAAAAATTATTGAGGTGCTCAGGTTTGACCCCACAACATCCCCTCCACCTATCCAACATCTTACTCTCTCCACTGCAAGTTATTGCTTGCAATGCACAACACTTCTCATTGATTTCAATTAACACAAATGTATTGGTAGAAGTGAATGGGGCAAGCCCCAACGCACATGACCATGGCATATAACCGATGGCAGAGGGATATTGTTAATTTGTGGATTAAATTTGTTTAAATAACCCATAACCATGTTTTAATGTGCACTAATCCATTTGCTAAGAAGATTTGGCTAAGAGCACAATTAGCGTCTAACCACAGTTTAACTACCACTTATATTTAATTAATCGCACTTAAATCTGTGGATTAATGTGGTGGAGTCTTAAAATTTTAGGGGGAACTCCAAAGGTGACAGATTTAACTAGAGTTTCTCCAGATTTGGAGGAGCTTTCTTAGGAGAAGCTGAAGAAGCCATAACTTTGGAAATTTTTGACCAAATTAGTCTCAGGAAGAGACTATCCTAGATGATTTAGATGCTCTGAGAAAGATGGCATGGGTTTCAGAGGCATACGAGACGTTATGTAAGTGATTTTTCCACTTTGAATATTACAGATGCCAAGGGCCACCAAGAGAGGAGGTCATGTCTGCTTCACTTAAAAACCATTTGAAGAGCCAAAAGAGGCTTATTAGGTGTTCTTGGGTATTATGAATCCATTGGAGTAGGATGAGAATCCATTAGAGGACTGTAGGTGCATGTAACTACAGAATGACCATTAATCCAAATAGGGCCTAACCATTGAAGCAGGTCCAAGGAGATGTAGCCCAAGTGGGGTGAACTCCTTTATGAGCTTTGTTGGTCATATGGTTAACATTAGTCATTTCTAAGATAACATTGAGTAGCCAAGTCCTCGTGCCTTTGTCCTCTAGGAAATCCTCACTGACGTTTCCATTATAAAGTCTCCCTGTTCGTGAAGAAAATTCCCAAGAGGCCTCCCTTTTCATATTTTATCATCCCCTTTAAACCTCTGTTTCTTCACCTTATTCCCCCCATAACCTCACAAATACCCTTTGTCTGGCTAAAACCCCCTTATTCTCTCTATCGTTCCCCTCTTTAGCCTTAAAAACTCTCATTTTCGGCTAGCAAATCCCAACTTGCTTCATTTATCAGGTGTATCCCCTTTCATCCCAGCCCTAACCACTTCCCCACCATGTAACCGAGCACCAGAACCAAGCATCTAAGCTTTGGGCGCTTATCGCAATCGGAAGAGTGGGTGAACACTTTCCCTTTGTCACTCCAAAATCTCCGATACGATTGACTTCCTCCTTTGTGTTCCTGCTGCGATACCAGCCGTGGATCTGTACAGATCTAACGGCTCAGTGCCATCACTTGTTCCACAATTCACCCATCGCCCTTCTTCACTGACCCCTCCGATTAACCGTGGGCTATTGATCTATTTCCAGATTCGACGACTGGCTCGTAATCGCTAATCGTCAATTGGAGATGTTTCATATGCCACCCTCTGCCTCTCTCGATTGCGATTCTCCGACCCAATCTCTGCCGTTCATCCATTCTGATCTAATGACCCTTAGCTCTCCCGCCCCACTCGTTGCACCCGTTGTTTCCCCCGTCGATTTAATCTCCACCGTTGATCCCTCGCGCGATCCAACGGTTGGCGCTTGATCACACCGTCGCTCCAATCGCAATCAGGAGTTATTAAGGTGTCACCCTCTGTCCCCCCCTCCCCCCCCTAACTGTGATCCTCTAATTCAATCGTGACCATCCATTTGATCTAGATCGACGGTCTACATTGCCTCACAGTTAATCGCCCTCCACCCGTTGAGTCCCACCACAAGATACGCTCTAATTTCATGCATTTTCATTGATTTTCTGTGTATTCGACCAAACATTAGAATTTGGTGTTTTAACACTAAAGTGTTATTTCTTCTTCTTACTTACCATTAACACCTCCATTCATAAATCGTGACCATTCATTGCCATTTCTTTAGCTGATCGGACGATCTATGATTCTTATGACACCAAACCTCCATCAGCTCCATTTGCCACCATTCTTTCACCATTTTCGCTATTTTCCACTGCTACGCCACCATCCACAGGCCTCCACAACATTTCTCCGCTACCTCCCTTGGATTTTTATAATGATTTTATTGTATTTGTGTAGGATGTTCAGAGTGGAAAATTCACTTTTCCTCTACAGTCATAGCCACTGTGATTCAGTGTGCAGAGATAATCATTTCAACAGCGGCAAGATGAATCAACAGAGACAGATTTGAGGGACTTAAGCCCGTAATTGAATATTTAATGTGCTAAACCCATGTTCAAAGGATTAATGCGCAGTTTAAAGACCTGAAGAGCACACGCAATAGCTAGGTCTGTGTTTGAATATCTACGAGACGTTTTTCTCCAGGCAGCACATCTTTCCATTAAAGCCTCCATGCCTCCTCGAGCCCTTAAACAGATAAACACACTGACTGAAGTTTCTATGCCTCTCATTCAACAGTTATGAAGCATGGAGGCCTTGCAGATTTTCCACCTAGTTCATTTATTCCAGAAGGCTAGCACAGAGCTCCAAACAGCCAGAAAGGACTTCAAGAACACGTCCAAGATCAATCTTGACCTGACTAGGACTCCTGAAGCAGGATACAGAGTACATACAACACTATAGAGTCATTAAGCAGTGTGGGCGTGAACGTTTTCACCATCCTGTCTTAATGAGACAAATTAAATGTTCATCATCCACTCCCTTTACTAGTTTTTCTCCTATAAAACTCCCCAAGAACAGATTATTGAGGGTTCCATATTTTCAGAAAATTAGGTAGTAGGAGAATTTTGTATGCATTTTTGTCGAACTTTTATATGAATGCACAGAACCCGTTGGGTTTCAGTAAGGAGGAGTTCCATATTTAATGAGGATTTTGTTCTTTGGTGCCTCACAGTTTGTAACTTCTCCCTTTATGTGTTAGTTTAATTGTTCATTTCGTTTCATCCGCCTTTCTTGTATCATGTTCTGGAATGCGAGTGGCTCACTGGTTTTTGGTATGGATTTATCCTAGTTGATACCCATGCTTGAACTATTCAAGCGCTTTAAATATGGCTCATGCATGATATACTGTTTCCCTTTTCACTTCAACCATATTTCTGGTATATTAGCTTCTTTGGGAGATTATTTTTAGAACGCTATTGTCATGTATGGATTCTTAAATTGGTAAGCCTGTTACATGGTGATATTGTGTATCTGGATATTATCTCAATGATAGTTAGTATTATCTCAATATTTCATACGCAGTAATCACCTTCTGATTATTTATTTCTGTGAGGAATTTTCGAACTGGCCCTCTTTACAGTAAGCTGCCTCTGAATTGTTTGATGCATTTGTACTAGAATTTCGCGCCTTGCCTCTGCAGTACTGCTTTCCCTGCGTCCCTTTTCTGAAGGCTTTGGTCCCAATCAAGCTAACCTCCCTGTTTACAGGAGATAGAGTGAGAGATTTTTGTTGATAACTCCCCTTGTTATATCACATGCTTCTTGCTATATAAGATGTCCTAGGCACTGGTCTTTCACAACTCAAGGCTGTCTCTAGGGTCGACAACATCTTTTTGGCGCCATTGCCAGGGAATCAAAGTTCATAAAAGTTAAATCCCTGGGCCTCAAAAAAACCTTATTCACTCTCCAAATAGGTGAGAATAGAGAGTTGAGAGTTGTAGATCCCTCACCTTGGCGACTCCACATTCATTTATCAGAAATATTTATTGGTAGTCCTGGCTCCTCGTAAGCCACACCTGAGGTCAAATACGTCTCAGCCAAAGACACCTTCCTTGTTTGACCAAGATAATATCATACATAGAAGAAGTAGGAAAGAAAGGCCATCGGTCCATACCGAGATCCCTGAATCTTCTTTACAGTACTTTCCATCCTCCTCCACTGTGGGAGATACTGACTACTACTCAGATAGTCCACCCCGGGGAAGTGTCTGAATTAGAGACGATTTTCAACCTAATCCCGAGGTCGAAGAGGTCAAGGAAGTCACCGAAATATCTGCTATTAACATAATGTTGTTCCCGTCAACACCTCAAGATGCAGTCCAATACATTCCTTTTGTCATTAAAACTCGTGCACTACCTCCACCTCCTCCAATGGCCAATGTTCCCGGCTTCTTGTTGAATAAATATGCCCCCCTTGCTTTACCTCAAGTGCTGAATGACATGCCACAGAAATATATGAATATTTTGCCCAGATTCAATGGGGAAAATGAGATTGAAGCTCAAAAAAATCTTGAGGTCTTCTGCTCTTTTGCAGAGAATTTTAATGTGGAACACCTAGATGTAGTCCTATGACTTTTTGTGCAATCTCTTGATGGCGAAGCCAGAAAATGGTTTAAGACATTAGGAGACCATTCCATAACCACTTGGGAGGGAATGGAAAATACTTTTCCCAGAAAATGGGGAGAGAATAAAGATCATGGACATTGTCTAACTGAGTTTAATACACTCAAGAAAATAAATAATGAAGGGATGTCATAATTTATCAAGAGATTCAATAAGTTGTATTTGAGCCTTCCTGCTGAAATGAAACCTCATCAAACTGCTTCTAAAGTTGTCTTCGTAGCAGCTTTTGACTCAGAATTTGGTTTCTTTCTGAGAGAAAGAAAACCTGCCACCCTCGATGATGCTCAGATAGATGCGCTAGAGTTGGAGGCAAATTTCGCCTCCACTGGTAAATCAAAGGGTAACCCAGACCAAGATGCTAGAGGGAAAGGCAAGGAGAAGGTGTCTAATTCTAGTCAAGACAGAGACTCCAGTACTAACAAAATCGAAGAAATGAACAAAATGATTAAGAACCTTACTAATAAGATGGTCAAACTCAAACTGGAGGCCAAGAATTCGACCTCCAAGAATTTCCAGAATGCCCCAAACAGAGGTTACAATCCTCAGTATAGGAAACCACCTCTCCAATTACTACAAAGGGAACGGAAGGAGAAACAAGATCAGGTACCACACCCTCTGTACTTGGAAGGTCCAGTAGAGGATCCAACTGATGAAACCACTTACGAGCAAGAGGGAACATACCTTTCTTTTTCAAATAATGATGAAGTAGAATCTCCCCTGCAAGGAAGAGATGGAATTGAGACCTCATTACAACAAGAAGAGAAAGCTAGAAGCACAGAGGACCCAGAGATTGATTACTATTGTAAGCAATTTTTTGATTTAATGCAAGCATGGTTCAATAGAAAATACGATCTCAGATCTTCAAGGAAAAGGACTCATACTCAAGATCAGGAAGAAGAGCCATCCCAGAAGGAAGCACCCACTCAGAAGGAGTCGACAATGCAAAAGGTCACGGACAAAGGTAAGAGGCCTCTAAATGAACCTTTGCAGTCTAATGATCAAATTCCTTCCTCTTCAAAAATAGTAATTCCCCCTAATACCAAGTCTAAGTCAAAAGAAGTCAAACCCTTAGTCGAAAATAAGGAGTAAAAGGAGGTCGCGATAGAAAATTCCTCTCCTGCCTTTAGTCTACAAAAGGAGCTTAAGAAGATCAAAATCCCAGTCCCCTTGACTGAATTGTTGAAGCAACCTGCATATTAGTCCCAGGTCACCTCTTTCATACTTCCTCCAGAAGCAGCACACATCCCAGATAATCTCAACCTTCAATAATAAAGACCCATGGTTGCATTTGGCCCCCACTTTGAGGAATTAGATGCTTCTACTCCTCCTTTTTATGTGTTTCTAGTGATTCATGACCTGCTATTACATAACTATATGTTAGATTCGGGAGCTTCCCATAATCTATTACCTCTGTCAGTCATGGAACAACTAGGACTCCAAAATCACTCAGCCATACAAGGATCTCTATTGATTTGACTCCAAAAGAGTTAAGTTCCTGGGTATGATCAAGGATTTCGTGGTCAACTTGGCCTAGATTCCCGCAAAAAGTGTGGTGATGGACATTGTGGTGGCTGACATCCCAGCTCGCTTCGGCTTGTTGTTGTCAAGGTCCTGGGGAACAAAAATCGATGGGTCAATCAAGTTGGACTTAACATATGCTACTATCTCAGTTTTTGGTGGCCAGGAGAGGAGGTTGTACAGGGAAACCAAATTTTTCAATATGGTTACTAAGGCTGATAACTCGGTTAATTCACCAGTCTACAGTAAAGAAGGTGATTTATCATGTTTAATGATGGAGGAAGACCAAGATTATGCTCAAGAACCATCATTCTGCCAGATCAAGACCAAGCAGCCCTCAGGGAGCCTTGAAGTAGGAATCTGGACGCTTCACTTTGATGGAGAAAACTCCAAAGAAGGTAATGGGGCTGGAGTATTATTGATTTCTCCTATTGGCCAATGGGTCCTGCTGTCTTTCAAGCTAGAATATGAAGCACTTCTGTTAGGATTAAAAACAGCCAGGAGTATGAACATACAGAGTTTTAAGGTTCTGGGAGATTTAGAACTAGTGGTTAGACAAGTGAAGAATCAGTGCCAAACCAATCATCCTAGGATAAAGGCTTATAGGAATGAGGTGTGGGACCTGGTGGAGAATTTTTTCTTGGCATTTAATATTCATTTCATGCCTCAAGAGAAGAATAGGATGGAAAACTCTCTTCCAGTGGCTGCCAGTACCTTCCGTCCACCTCAAAACCCTCTCTTAAGATATGAAATCGAGGTACGTTATCGACCATCAATCACAGACAACATCAAGCACTGGCAAGTTTTTGAGGATGAAGAGAAAGTGAAAATATTTATGGAAACAATCGAAGAATTCTCAAATATGGAGATTGATGCTTGTGAGGAAGAAGAGGCTGAAGATATTTCAAAAAACAGATGGGAGGAAAGAATGGCAGGTCACAAAGTGTTGCAATTGAAGGGAAATGTTATACCGAGAGGGCTGGTGCCTCTAGAAAGATTGTTTGACAAGAACTATGTCCCACTGCAGCCAAACAGAGTCACAGAAGAAAACCAAGTAGAAGACCTTAACCTTGGTATTGATGCTAACCCCAAAATTGTGAAATTATCTAAGAAGGTCCCAGAAGAATATAAGGATCTATACGTGAAATTATTTCAGTCTTACAAAGATGTGTTTGCATGGTCCTATCAGGACCTAAAAAATTATGATATTAGCATCATGCAGCACAAAATTCCCCTGAAGGAAGATGCGAAGCCGCATAAGTAGAAGCTCAGACAGATAAATCCGTTGCTGCTTCCCTCTATTGAGAAAGAAATTAAGAAATTGTTGAAGGCCAAAATAATTGTTCCATTAAGGTACTCCCAATGGGTGGAAAACCTAGTCCCTATCCGAAAGAAGAATGGAGAAATAAGGCTATGTGTTGATTTCCAAAATTTGAACCGAGCATCCTTAAAGGATCTTTATCCACTTCCCAAGATGGATCAAATCCTGCAGAAAGTGGTAGGAGCTTCTCGAATGTCAATGATGGATGGATTATCTGGTTATAATCAGGTGGCTATACTTCCAAAAGATCAGAAGGAGATTTCTTTCACCACACCGTGGGGTACATTTATGTATGCCAGGATGCCTTTTGGGCTGATCAACGCAGGGGCCACTTTTCAGAGGGCCATGGAAATTTATTTTGTTGGGGAGAAAGATAAGTTTTTGGTGGTCTACCTCGATAATATCACTGTGTTTTCAAAGGGTGATACTGAGCACATTGAGAATTTGCGTAGAAATTTTGAGAAATGCAGAAGGTATGGTCTCTCTCTTAATCCACATAAATCATTATTTGCATTAGAAGAGGGTAATATTTTGGGACATATTGTAACCAAAGATGGGGTAAAAATAGATCCTAAGAGAGTAGAAGTTATAAATGGCATTTCTCTTCCTAGAAACAAGAAGGAGGTGCAGGTGTTCCTAGGGTGCATTAATTTTCTAAGGAGGTTTATCCCTAACTATGCTGAGATAGTTAGACATATAACTGACATGATGAAGAAAAATAATGAGGTAAAGTGGTCCCAGGAATCATGAGAGGCCTTCTCCAGGATAAGAAATTCTTTTGCAGAAGCCCCTGTGCGAGCTGGACTAGATTATGCCAAACCTTTCATGATCTTCTCATTTGCATCACCCCATATAGTGACAGGAGTTTTATTACAGAAAAATGAAGAAGGGTAACAGCAGCCCATCACTTTCTTCAGTCAAGTGCTCCATGATGCAGAGCTGAAATATAACATACTAGAAAAGCAGGCGTACGCCCTGGTGAAGTCTCTTAAAGCATTTCGCATGTATGTCTTGCAGTCCCATATCACTGCGTTTGTGCCCGCAGCTGCAGTAAAAGACATCCTTGTCCAAGGCAATAGTGAAGGAAAGAGGGGGAAGTGGATCACCAAGATACAAGAGTATGAGCTAGACATCCATCCTACTAAACTGATCAAGGGGCAAGGGCTAGCCAAAATTTTATCTGAATCAAATTGTCAGGCTCTGGGTATAAATCTTTCCATGACAGCAAGTGAGGAGTCCGAGGAGGAAGAAGAAAAACAGGGAGTAGAGATAGCTACATAGAAGACACATTTGAAGTACCTCACCAACCCGCGGTACAAAGAGATAGTGGAATATCTTCTCACACTCACCTGCCCCCCTAGCTATGATAAAGTTAAATACATAACGCTAAGGATGAGATCACAGAAGTACATAGTCGCCAATGGCCGGCTATACTGGCGAGATCCTTCAGGTATTATTCTCCTGTGTCTCACAGAGGATGAGGTAGAGAATATAATAGACGAATTTCATGAAGGAATCTATGTGGTCATTACAGCTGGAGGGCCACTGCTC
Organism: Pinus albicaulis; assembly: GCA_034641835.2. Lineage (NCBI taxonomy): Eukaryota > Viridiplantae > Streptophyta > Pinopsida > Pinales > Pinaceae > Pinus > Pinus albicaulis. The sequence goes on along the minus strand of JAXQQM020083076.1, from coordinate 136,757 downwards.
ACAAAATCCTGAAGGCAGGTTTCTACTGGCCCAAACTCTTTGAAGATGTATTTTCCTGGGTTAGAGCTTGTGAGGAATGCCAAAGATTTTTTGAAAGATAGAAGTTGGCACCTCTGCCCATGATCCTTGTTCACGTGGATGAACCATTCCAACAATGGGGAATCGACTTTATCGGTGAAATACATCCTCCTTCGAGTGGTTAGCATAAGTGTATATTAACTACCACAGATTATTTCACAAAATGGGTGGAAGCTATACCTGCGAGGAATGCAACAGATGCTGTGATAATAAAATTCATGGAAGAAAACATCATATCTAGGTTTGGCTGCCCTACCAAGATAGTGACCGACAACGCCCAGGCCTTCAAGTCTGCAAAGTTTGTGAGCTTCTGCCAGTAGTATAAAATTGCACTAAGTCACTCTACGACCTATTACCCACAAGGAAATGGCTTGGCAGAGTCTTCAAATAAAACCCTGGTGAGATAAATGAAGAAGGCTATCAATGAAAATCATAAAAAATGGAATTCCCAGTTGAAATTCACTCTATGGGCCATTAGGATTACCAGCAAAAGAGCAACCGGGAAGTCCCAATATGAATTAGTATATGGGAGGGAAGCAGTCTTCCCTATGCATTTAGCCTTACCAGTAGCCCGATTCATGCAGGAGAGTCAGGAGGAACCCGCTGATGTGACCAGGAGAATAAATCAGTTGGTGGAGCTAGAAGAAAAACGAAACCAGGTAAGTCAAAGGCTAACTGAATATCAAGAGAAGACGAAGGACCTTTTTGATCAGCATGCCAAGGACAGGAAGTTGCAGATTGGAGATTTAGTGCTTAGATGGGATTTTCGAAGAGCTGAAAAGGGGAAACATGGTAAATTTGACCCACTCTGGTTTGGCCCTTTTAAAATCATGGAACAGGGGGGAAATAATGCTTTCAGGTTGGAAAATTTATAGGGAGACTTGCTCGATGCCCCTGTAAACGGTCAGTTCCTCAAACCCTACTTCTAGTTCTAATTCAGGCAGGGAGAGCCTGATGTATTATATTGTACATTAGTTTTTTGTTTTCATCTTTATGTGAATAATGTGTGTGTCGTGATGAATCATGAAGAGAAAAGTAAAGGTGCTGAAGAGTGTTGTCCACATAGAAGATTAACAGGTGGTCTGCGAAGTTCTTGACACACCCAAGGATGAACGTGCCGTCCCCAGGTGGAGCTAATGTTGATCATATGGTTAACATTAGTCATTTTTAAGATAACATTGAGTAGCCAAGTCCTCGTGCCTTTGTCCTTTGGGAAATCCTCACTGACATTTCCATTATAAAGTCTCCCTGTTCATGAAGAAAATGCCCAAGAGGCCTCCCTTTTCATAGTTTCTCATCCTCTTTAAACCTCTGTTTCTTCACCTTATTCCCCTCATAACCTCACAAATACCCTTTTTCTGGTTGAAACCCCCTTATTCTCTCTATCATTCCCCTCTTTAGCCTTAAAAACCCTCTTTTTCAGCTAACAAATCCCACCTTGCTTCATTTATCATGCATAGCCCCTTTCGGCCCAGCCCTAACCACTTCCCCACCATGTAACCGAGCACCAAAACCAAGCATATAAGCTCCAGGCGCTTATCAAAATCAGAAGAGCGGGTGAACGCTTTCCCTTTGTCACTCTGAAATCTCTGATGCGATTGACTTCCTCCTTTATGTTCCTGCTATGATACCAGTCGTGGATCTGTACAGATCTGACGGCTCAGTACCATCACTTGTTTCACAACACGCCCATTGCCCCTCTTCACTGACCCCTCCAATTAACCATGGGCCATCGATCTATTTCCAGATCCGACAGCTGGCGCGTTATCGCTAATCATCAATCAGAGATGTTTCATATGCCACTGTCTGCCTCTCCCGATTGTGATTCTCTGATCCAATCTCTGCCATTCATCCATTCTGATATAACGGCCCTTATCTCTCCCGCCCCGCTCATTGCACCCATTGTTTCCCCCACCGATTTAATCTCCACCGTTGATCCCTTGCGCGATCCAATGGTTGGAGCTTGATCACACCGTCGATCCAATTGCAATCGGAAGTTCTTAAGGTGTAACCCTCTTCCCCCCCCGATTGCGATCCTCTAATTCAATCGCAACCGTCCATTCGATCTAGATCGAAGGTCTACATTGCCTCATAGTTAAGCGCCCTCCACCTGTCGGGTCCCACCACAAGATACACCCGAATTTCATGCATTTTCATTGATTTTCTGTGTATTCGACCAAACATTAGACTTTGGTGTTTTAGCACTAAAGTGTTACTGTATTTGTGCAAGATATTCAGAGTGGAAAATTCACTTTGCCTCTACAGTCATAGCCACTATGATTCAGTGTGCAGAGATAATCATTTCAACAACGGCAAGACGAATCAGCAGAGATGGATTTGAGGGACTTAAGCCCATAATTGAAGATTTAATGTGCTAAACCTGTGTTCAGAGGATTAAGGCACAGTTTAAAGACCTGAAGAGCACACACAACAGCCAGGTCTGTGTTTGAATATCTGTGGGACGTTTTTCTCCAGGCAGTACATCTTTCCATTAAAGCCTCCATGCCTCCTCGAGCCCTTAAACAGATGAACACACTAACTGAAGTTTATACGCCTATCAGTCAGCAGTTATGAAGCATGGAGGCCTTGCAAATTTTCCACCCAGTTCATTTATTCCAGAAGGCTAGCGCAGAGCTCCAAACAGCCAGAAAGGACTTCAAGAACATGTTCGAGGTCAATCTTGACCTGACTAGGACTCCCGAAGCAGGCTACAGAGTACATACAACACTACAGATTCATTAAGAAATGTGGGCATGAACGCTTCCGCCATTCTGTCTTAATGAGACAAAAAAAATGTTCATCATCCACTCCCTTTACTAGTTTTTCTCCTCTAAAACTCCCAAGAACAGATTATTGAGGGTTCCAGATTTTCAAAAAATTAGGCAGTAGGAGAATTTTGTATGAATTTTTGTCGAACTTTTATATGAATGCACAGAATCCATTGGGTTTCAGTGAGGAGGAGTTCCATCTTTAATGAGGATTCTGGTCTTTGGTGCCTCACATTTTGTAACTTCTCCCTTTATGTGTTAGTTTAATTGTTCATTTCGTTTCATCCGCCTTTCTTGTATCATGTTCTGGAATGCGAGTGGCTCACTGGTTTTTGGTATGGATTTATCCTAGCTGACACCCATGCTTGAAATATTCAAGTGCTTTAAATATGGCTCAAGCATGATATACAGTTTCACTTTTCACTTCAACCATATTTCTGCTATATTAGCTTCTTTGGGAGATTATTTTTAAAACGCTATTGTCATGTATGGATTCTTAAATTGGTAAGCCCATTATATGGTGATATTGTGTATCTAGATATCATCTCAATGACAGTTAGTATTATATCAATCTTTCATACGTAGTAATCACCTTCTGATTATTTATTTCTGTGAGGTATTTCGAACCGGCCCTCTTTACAGTAAGCTGCCTCTAAATTGTCTGATGCATTTGTATTAGAATTTTGCACCTTGCCTCTGCAGTATTTCTTTCCCTGCGTCCGTTTTCTGAAGGTTTTTGTCCCATTAAAGTTAACCTCCCTGTTTACAGGAGACAGCGTGAGAGCCTTTTGTTGATAACTCCCCCTGTTATATCACACGCTCCTTGCTATATAAGATGTCCTAGGCACTGGTATTTCACAACTCAAGGCTGTCTCTAGGGTTGACAACAAGCTCTCTGTAATGTGTTTGATGTGTATTTCATACTTTGAAATTTACTTCTTGTTATGTTTTTTCAATGCTAATTTACTTAATTAATTTCTCATAAAATACACACAAACTTGACACATAAACCCTTTTCATGACTTATTATTTGATACAATCCTTAAGCACACTTTTATTTTATAATGATGAGGAATCTAGCACAACAAAACTAGTTTGTCCATATTCAGATCATATGGGAAGTGGGATCCCTTCTCAAAGCGGGTGTGGAGCAAGAAAATATCGTAGGGGAATGAGTCATGGCTGAGTGTCGAGAACACGGGGGTGGAAAAACAATCTGGGTGGTGTGGGGTCAGTTGGACGCACATATTGTGGAAGTTTTGGGAGAACTAAGTTTCTCGAGGTGATGGTACAATCTATCATTGACATGCTGAAATATCATGATAGGGTCCTGAGGGAGGAACAAGAGGCATTTTTGGCCATACTAGAGCAAACACATTAATTTCAATGCCATGTCCTTCAAATAAGCAGTTGTTTGGCATGGGAAAAATATGTTGACTGAGAATATCGAAAAGGTGGAAGCTTGTCTTGTTCACTTTGAGAAACAAGTCAACTTCCTGTACTGTCCTCCTCCTCTGGGAACGAGGTTAGATAATCTTACTTCAATCACTTCTGATGAATGATTATGGTAACCATTGTCTTTCTAGTTATTTTTTTCTGGTATGTAAGGCATATAATGTCCTGGATCTCTGCATTAGGCATTTTTATTTTTTTATGTAGCATGGTAATAACATTGGTCAACAAACCTAGTCAGGGTGAGAATGTTGATATTTATTAGGGAAGTGTTTAATTCAATTCTCTTACTTGATAAATTCTTGTGTTATACCTTTTCTTCTTTCTTTTCGATTATTTTTATTATGATAAGCAATACATCAAAAAATTACCAAAACAATAAGAACAATGAGACAATATGTATGGTGCAACCCACGGAAAAAATCACTCCTATTGAGGGGAAAACCGAGAAATGTCTTCTCATATATGCTTCAGTTGAAAAATACCAAGACCCTTGACAAAGAGACTTGACACAAGTTTTCCTCCAAGACACTTGTCACTATCTCTTTCTCTCCTCGTCCTTCACACTTATGTTATCCTCTCTCAGATTGTCATGCACTATCACCTAGAGAATCTCATTCACTATTCTAAAACCCTTAACACAGTACGTTAAGCCTCAAATAGCCTCCTTCCTTTGGTCTCCAAGAATCTCCTCCCTTCGGCCTACTTCCGACACCCTTTTACACTTGATGATAGCCCTAGACAGATCAATATTAGTCCTGAAGTAGTATTTTTCCTTCACTTAGATTGCAGATATAATGGTGCATAATTTAGTCTGGAATATGGAGAAACCCTTACTCACTTCTTGTAGACTTCCTTTTCATTGTATTACCCTTAAACGTTGCACTGCGATCTGCACTTGTAATTGCAGACTTGTCAGAGTTGCTTGGTCCTAAAATGAGGCCGAGTCTCCTTTATATAGTGACTGATATTTTATATTTAGTCTGACATGATACATGAGGATAATTTGACTTCTTCACAAGGAGAGTATCATTCATCTTTTTCCCGAATGCAAGAAGTATAGTGGAAATGTCTTGGAGTACAACTTTTACCTAGAATATATTTCTTTTACATGTGTAACATGTCCTCATTTACATGACTCTAATTACCTTGATGAAAATATGAAAAATACCTAATGAATTGAAGAAGAAGTCGTTGACCTATAATAGAAACTATTTGGTCATGAAACCCATCAAGTAGGTAACATAATACATTTTATTATTATTTGTCTTCTTCATTTGGATAAAAATATAAGTATAAGTCAGTATGAAGATATTTTCTAGTTACACTTTTCAACAAATACCACATGCATTTTGACATATTTGTATATGCTTTTTGAATAATTAATAGTATTTGACTTACATGAAAAATAAATAAAAAAGAAGCAAAAAAAAATTACATAAACTATACTATATTTTTTAAAATGGAAATATCTAGTTTAAATCAAAGTTAGTTATTTAATTGATGTGATAATTTTTCCATCACTTGAATGTTAACATTATTAATAAATTTTTTTTATTCTTTAATTTTCTTTAATAATCAGTGAGTAAACATTTTCCCCATTTTTAGTTTGACACAATAAGTAACCACTCTTCACTATTGATTTGAAGGATTACCTACTATGTATATGATATGAATTTATAGCTTAGAAAATTTTCACATTATTGAATTGTTTATTTTGAATATATTTGTTTTCTATGCGGAATGGAGAAATTATAAATCTCAATTTCATATTCACAAAGTATAAATATAAACAAGGTAAAATTTTATAGGTTAAAATTCAAAGAAGATTAAAATATATAGACCTTTATAAACTTTAAATGAAAAAATCTCATATATTAATTTAATATCTAATATAGCCAAAATATTAAAATCAAATTTTCATTATCGTTATTATTCTTTTTGAAAAACACTAAAATTAAGTAAATAACAATCCTATTCTTTTCTTTTTGCAAGACAACGTTCTATTCATTCATCAGAAAATAATTGCATCATTAAAAAAAACCCAAGTAGTCTCACCCCGACCATGTATGTTGACTACCGCAAGAAACACGTGACAGAGGAAAAAAAGGAAACTAAAGACACCTTCCTAGGAGGCAAGAAGCACCAAAACACATATTAAACAAGGAGAGCACATGTAACCATGCTAGTCATCTGATGTAATTCAAGTTGGGTTGTCAAGGGCTATTCTAGGAGAAAGTGAAGGGTAGAGAGAGAATTGGAAATGATATTCAAAGTGAGCCATCCAGGACTCCAGCTTCTCCATCTTCTGAGTTAGTAGTGTTGTAGTCCTATGATTTGGCAGATTGGGATATCAAGTGACAAGGAAACATAATGGCAATAACAGTGGGACCTTTTTTAGTAAAAGTCCCTAAATAAGACACTCAGTATTCATCCAAGTAAGCTATAGCTTTCTTCAAGCACTACCAACATAATGGTGCTCATGATAGGACCTGTTTGAATCAGTGGCAATCTAAGTAACCCTTAGGATTCTAAGAGATCCTTATCAAACCTTGAAGACGTCAGATAGTAAGCCATAGAGTAGACTCTGTTTGTTTCACCACCTTAGCTAAGTGTTGAATTAGGTATAGGACACTCTCACAGCCATAGAACTACAAAAAACTTAGAAAACCCAAAACATTTCATATTGGTTTTCAAATAAATCATTGGTGGTGGACCATAAAAAATTTTACCTCCAAAAAAGCTAAAAATTTCCACCTAGCTATTCCACTAGGCCCTAGTAGGCCTATAGCTTTACTAAGAATCCAGATTTCCTTAGGATTGTGTTAACTAGCCCTAAGAAAATTTAGAAACCTAGCGCCATATTATATAAAACATTGTGAGACAAAAACTTTGAAAACAACTCTTAAAACTACCAACCTCTCCCAAAATTTTGAAGTTGAAATATGGCTTCTCATAGGGTCAATACTAGATCCCATCCAAATCCTAATCCTCCTACCATAGTTGATAATCCAGAAAGGATTTTGTGGCAAAATTCTAGATCTTGAACATTAGTTGTTGATGGGATCATCCAAAGAACAAGATATGTTCCTGAAAACCTTACAATCTTGAAATATCCTCACTTTGACTTACCTCATACAAATAATCTATTTAGAAACAAGTCTCAGAGTGATATAAACCAAGTTGACTTTGAACCCACATATTTTCAACAGAGCTTTAGCAGAGAAACATCACCTTCCACTCCTCCTAATTCCCAGCTTCTCCACCACTATATCTCCTTCCAAGCGTTTCTTCCACTCCCCTTCACATATTCATTGTCTGAAACACTCCATCTCAGCCCACATTCCCTTTTGTAGACCCACCTCTTGTAAATCGACCATTATTTCCTACCATGGCAACATGGTATGGCCCCTAGTGTTACCACCACCTCTGCTTCCTTTACCCAATGATTATCAGTCCAAAATTCCCCATTTCAGTGGAAAAGAATCTACCACTACTCAACAACATGTAGATAAAATGGATGATGCATTTGGTTACATGGAAATAGAAGAAGAGACCATCAAGGTGAGAATATTTTCCCAAAGTTTAGGAGGAGAAGTTAAAAAATGATTTAAAAACTTAACTCCTAATATCATCCATGATCTCCCTCCTTTATATCAAACATTCACAAACAAATGGAAAATTAAAAAGAATCCTCTCCAAATACTTTGAGATTACAACAACCTTAAGAGAAACACTAGGGAAAGTGTCCAAGATTATTGCACTAGATTCAATAGTGCTTATAATGCACTTCCCCCAAACACGAAACCTCCACTAGGCTTAGCCTTAGCTAAATTCCTAGAGGGTTTTGATCCTGACATGGCCTATCAGCTAAGAGAAAGAGACCCCTTAACTTTAGAAGATATGCAAAGGGGAGCCATAAGTGTAGAGGCAAATCTGATTGAGAAAAGAGCTAGGTTGAAATCAGAGAAAAGAGTTACACACAAATATGAAACAATGGCCTCAACCTCATCATCTGATACCAAAATTGACAACTTAGTGAGGGTAATGGAAAGAATGCTTGAAAAGATAAATCTAAATGATAGAGTGCCTCATAGAGAAAACCAAACCAACCCCCAAAACAGAAATAGAAATCCTAATTTCAGAAGAGATCCTATGCAAGATAGACAAAGAGATAATGATCAACAAATTAGGCCTCCATTTCAGCAAAACTATGTAGATCAAGAGGAAGAAAGGGAAGCCGAAAGGTTGAAAGAAAATCATGTAAATCTGATAGGATCTGACAATGAGAAAAATGCTTTTCTCACTAAATAAGAACAAGGGTTCTTCTCCTCAGAACAGACTAACAAAACCTATGAGAATTCTGAAGATTATAGATTGGGGTTTGAAAATGAGATAATGGAGGTCCACAAACACTATGATCTTAGAAGTAAAGGGAACCCATAGATTTTAAATGACAAAAACACTAATACTGTTGTTAGGAAACCTTCAGAAAATAAGCCTAAAAGGACAACAGGTAACACCAGCACTATGGCCAAGGAAATCGATCTAAACAAAGACAAAAATAGCCAACGAAGTGTTGAAAAAAACTACCATAGTACCTCTGCTCGTGGCCCTAACATATATGTCCTAAGTAATAGTCCAAATAAAATTCAGCAAATCAAAATTGCTAAAAGAACTATTCTTGACAAAACAAATGTAAATATGTCAAAAACAATAATTCCTTTCAGCCTTGAGGGTGAGATTTCCAAGATCAAAATTAGCATACCTCTAGTTGAACTAGTAACCCAGGATGTATATAAAAAACAAGTTTTGAAAGCTCTAAATATAGGCAGTGATAATGATACTTTAAACTTGACAGACGACAAACCAGAATTGTTGTTTGGTCCTGAAGTTGAAGGAAAATACCAAGAAGGGGTTGTTCCTCCCTTCTATCTTAGCTTGAACATACATAGAAAATCTTGCACAATGTCATGCTAGACTCAGGTGCTTCACATAACCTTATGCCCAAAGTAGTAATGGAAAGCATAGGCCTAGAAATTACTAAACCATATAAGGACCTGTATTCCTTTGATTCAAGCAGGATCAAATGCATGGGCCTAATCAAAGATTTATGTGTCAATTTGACACAAATTCCTACTAAAAGACTTGTTATGGACATAGTAGTAGTTGATATTCCCCCAAAGTATGGCATGCTTCTATCTATATCATGGGGAGCCAAACTTCAGGGGAGCCTTAAAATGGACATCTCCTATGCCACCATCCCAGTATTTAACCAAACCAGAAGATTATACAAGGAATTCCATATGAAATACATGGTGAGAAACATAGATAGGCCAAAAAATACTCATGTTTATTCTATTCATTCAGATTTAGATTCTTTTATCTTGTATAATGAAGATGAAATCAGCCAACGTGAGAAGGAAAATAAGAAAGAATTCAGTTGACCAAAATAGTCAAATTTGCCCTCAACTCAAGTACAAAATAAATCAAACTCTAGCAGCCTTTAACAACAGAAAGGAAATGAAAATGAGATTGAAACATCTTGGAAAATAAGATTTGATGGCTCTTGTAGCAAATTAGGTTCAGGGCCTAGTGTATGGATACAGAACACACACAAAGGATTTTCCTATAAACTAGATTTTCCATGTACAAATAACATTGCTGAATATGAATCCCTCCTCCTTATCCTACATTTGCTCAAATATTTAGGAGCTAAGAAAATATCAGTCCAAGGAGATTCTGAGCTAATCATTAGACAAATTAAAGGGGATTATTTAGCCAAAAACCCAAAACTCAGAGAATATATAAATTCTGCCCTTGATCTCCTAAAAACCTTTGAAAAATATCAACTCATTTTCATCCCAAGAGCTCAAAATCATCTAGCAAATGAACTTTCCTTTGCTGCTAGTAATTGCTAAATACCACAGATAAATGAACAATTCAATGTAAAGGTAAAAAACAGGCTTGCAATACCTGACAATGAACATTACTGGCAAGTTTTTGAAGGAGACAAACACATAGATGATTTTCTGCAATCAAGGAAGGATTTTTCCATACCAACACCTACTTCAAGCCATGAAGAAAATTGTTTAAATAAGGAACAAATCGTTGAAATAGATCTGCCCTCTTCTGCTGATATAAATCAATTTGAACATCTTTTTAAAATAGAAATAGTTGACAATACAGAAAAAAAGGACCTGGAAGTTTTACAATGTGAAAATGATACAATCCAAGAGGTCTTACACCATTAGAGCAGCTTTTTGATTTTAATGATGTGGCCAAAGAACCAAGAATGGAGCCTATAGAAACATATATAGAAGAACATAACATAGGCAGTCTAGGAGAACCCAGAATGAGCACACTATCCAGCACTCTCCCAACTCACATGTTTGGAAACAATTGAGAAATCCCTCTCTGAGACTAGGGAGGCTAGGTCCTAGATCTCTAAAGACTGGTTTTGATGCTTCCTTGTCACTTGGTATGCCTATCTTCCAAATCATAGGACTACAACGAGTAGGTTCTATTGTCACCACAACACCACAACTCATTCTCATACATGGCACTCAAAGAAGTGCATTTTTTTTTCAAATTAGCTATGAGTTTACATGTTCTTTCTAATGGATCTCATTCATTATTTCCAACCACTCCAACAATGATTGGATAAATCTCTTGCAATTATCCATACATCATTTATGAAATTGCATTGACCCATGCACCACACGCCTTGCATTCCGTCGTAAGCCTATGTGGCCAACCTGCATCACCCCACCCCACTGTTGAGGTTGTGGTGTGCGACCTCCAAACCAAATCACCGAGCCACCATGAGCACAATCAACACTTACTTTGAACATTGCCCACTTTGAATAGCCGGAAGTCTTTCCACCCCAATTTTCTCCATATCCATTACGATCGCCTATAATTCAGACTCCTGGTCCCCCTATCCAACCGAGTTTTACTTCACTGGGGAGAAGGACCGAACACGACGTGGAAGTGGGTGCATTCCTATAGAAACAATGTTGGCTTCAGAAAACCAATTGGTGGGGATATATATGACTACTGCAACCTCCAAGGTTCACCCTTCCCTCTCTGACAAGACTCCACACAACCAAACCCACAAGTTTCAAGCAACAGGATGGGGTTGAGCTTGTACTTTACCACCATTGCTTTATCACTGGATGACAACATGCCAACCTTTCTAAAAGAGTTTCCCTAATGACCCTTGTCGCAGAGACCTTCGAATTTTATAAAATCCTAGAGAGGAGATGTATAGCGGCACAATCCAATTTTCCATCAAACATAAAGATGAATCCTCCCACATGCACTAAGACCACTGAACCTCCAGAAGCAAAACTCCAATCGCACATAAAGACTCCAAATTTCACACACCAAAGAAGAAAGGAGTCAGATTACAAACCCAAAAGTCGGGGAGGGAGTGCCAACGATAGGGTCACCACCTTTCCCATACAATTATCCTTCGATGCTTCCTCCTCTTGGTCACAACGTACCAATAAAACAAATAATAATCCTCCCACATGCACCAAAACCAATGAATAGCCTGAAATTCCATAATACATGTTTTTCTCATGCAAGAAGACGTTGAATGAAACACACCAAAGGAGAAAACGACCAATTTACAGTCCCAAAAGGTGGGGAGGGAGCACCAATGACGGGGTCACCAACTTTCCCAAACAATGAACCTTCGACACTTCCTACTCCTACTTACAGAATACAAATAACACATAATGAGATGAAACCATACCTGATTACATACATCGTCTTGAGGACTTCGTCATTAATCTTCACCTCCTACTTTGGTCAAGTTTAATAGAGAGTTCACATGGATGCCATTAACACCTCTTGTACAAACGTAAATGTGTGAGGATGGGGAGGTTGGTCCTCAAACCTATACCGAAGTGGTGGTTTTCATTGCTCACGCATTGTCTTGTGCACTAAGCTCATCACCCCCATCGAGGAATTAAAAACCGATTTTTAATTAAAATAAAAATTAATTAAATATATTGATGCCTACTTTATCATGGAAATTCATAGTTCGTAAATAAGATTTGTTATAATATCATGGGATATTACTACAAATTATCAATACTACATGAAAAAAAAAACCATAACTCATTACATATGACACTTGTTCATATAACATTTGTTTTAATCGATTAATTTAATTAAAAGGATAAAAAAGACATAACTACTTTGGAGATAAATTTGAATCATTGATTTTTGTATACTATTATGAAAATGCTAGTGTTGTATTTCATAGAACATGAATGCCTTGATTTTAGTCAACACAATATTAATACCAAGAAATATGCAACTATCTGATATATGAATTTAGGGTTGATTCATTATTATGTCTATATGTAAAAGTATTACTTCATCAGTGACATGGTGAAATGTTTATCAACCACTGTAGTCTATGTGTATTATTGATTTTTTTAGGTTGCATTGACTTTCAATAAATTTAAAAAATTATATTCCACGTGGATCCCCGTCCACTAATTTTCTAGGGATTGAGATTATTCCAAATCTAGTAAGTTCCTCTGTGATAAGTTCCTAATTATTATTTATAACATTCATTTATATATAAGCAATTTTATTTATAAAAATGGTCCATTACTTTTAATATATTTAAAAAATTATATTAGTGCCATTTGGCTCCCCAGCCACCATTTTCTTAGGGATTTTAGATTATTCCAATTATAATAATTTCCTCCATGCTAAGTTCCTCATTATTATTTATAAGATTTATTTATATATAAGAAACTTTTATTTAGAAAAATGATCCATTTTATAGTAAGATGTGTAATTCTTTATTTTTTTTAAGTTAAAGTTGACCCATGTCAAAACAAGAGACTCACAAATGTCAAATGGAGATGAAAAATGAAAACATTATCTAGCTTCAACAATTTAAAAAAGAAACACCTTCTATGTAATTGAAAAACTATTTTAATATAAAATAAATATTTATTTGTTTTTAATAATAATTTTATGAAAATTTATCAGTGAATATATTTATGCAATATATTATGATATTCTAATAAATATATTTTAATAATAGTATAAAGAAATTTCATCAATATATTATGTGAATATATTTTATTTTATCATTTTTAATTTTAATTTTAAAATAATATATATATATATATATATATATATAAAATTATAATTGTTTTTTTAAATAATTTATTTATATATACCATTTTTTAAAATACAATTTATATAAAATTAAATACAAATTTAATATATTTAAATTCTCTCTTCCAATATGTTAGTTTACATTAAATAAATCTATACCAAAACAAAAATATATTAACCTAAAATATAAATAATAATACATCTATCTTCGTTATATTGATTCTCCTATAAAATTATTTTAGACCATATAACATATCCAGATCAAAACATAAATATATTAAATAAAAATGAAAATAATAATACATTCACCTATTTACATTTAGTATATCTATCCTCCTATAAAATTCTTTTAGGTCATCTAATGTTGTTCACCTACCTTTCGAGTCGAATGTTATGCTAACCGACCTCTAAGGTTTTCACCATGCTCAGGCTAAGGTAAGTTCTTGTAATTTGATCCATTATTGCTGTTCCTTTTTTCAAAAGGGATCAAATTCTATTTCGATATGGTTATTTTTAAGGAAGATATCATTTTTTTAACTATGGTAAATTTGAGACTTTATTGATAATTCCAATGCAAAGAATTGAAACATACATTATGTATATCATTTAGTAGTCTCACTAAAAAAACCATTGTGAATGTTACTTTGAATCAAAATTTATCAAAAGGCAAAAAAATATGCTGCTTTGAAACTTGAAACATTCATTATACATACCACTAGGCCATCCAACCAAAAAAGTATGACTTAGAAAGCAAGTTTTCTCCTCGATCTTCGAGAGGGGGATGAATCAGTATTTTCAATAATCACAATCTTTTACTTTTCTCTTACTGATTTCTATACATGACTTGGATTAGCCCAACTAGCATATGTACATGGCTATCTTAACAAAAGCTAGCGTATACTCATATAAATTTACTGTTTAGATAAACTTCAGAAAAATTCTTTAACCCATATAATCAGTTATGCATCAGATAGTTAAGCTGTATATATGTGCATTAATAAAAAAATAAATCATTACATAAGAGCATCACACATGAACACCAAGATTTCAGGCGGCAACCCAATTCAGGAGAAAACCACCACCGCTATCCTCTCTGTCTTCAATATTTATTATATAGAAAACTTATTTAGAAAGTTGTACTGATGCATAATCATATCAGTATGCAAGCATCTACCTACAGAAGCCTGCAACCTTCTCTCATTTTCCAGCTGCTATTGGAAGCGAGCTCCAACCCCGTAATATTTTTTACCGGCCACTACTGGAAGGGAGCTTCAACGCCCTTGATCAGAACACTAGCTTCTACTAGCAGGAAGATTCTACTTCTACACTGAAGGCCTCAACCCTTAGACCCGCTGCAGACCACGTTTTATAAATTTTCACATTGGATCCATCAGCTTCAGGACAACTCAACATAAATATCAACACCAATAGACTTAAATCAAACATCAAACAGAACAGTGAGATCACTATAATAAACCCAGATCAACATGCAGAATGAATATCAACCCTGATAATTCATTATCTTAAATGCATACGTTACTTCACTTTATTGAACCTGCATGTATACACACTTTTATGCACACCGACGTGTGTATAGATATGTGAATATTCAATTTCCATAATTTGATTAGTCTAATAACAGACTTGAGGCTTTCAGTCATATATCTTTTCATATTTGAAAAAACCTTATTCATTCACCATCATTAATCATATTTAATTACTCATTGATCAAATTTGTACTTATTCATCTTAGCAACATATAAAGTATTAAAACAACCCAAATCTAAATGAAGACTTAATTGACAGACAACAGAAATATAACAAAAATAAAAAGATAAGCTCTCCATCAAGCTTCAGAAAAACCTAACTTCCATACGTGCTTTAGCTGAAAAAAACCTGTGTGTATACGCACTTTAACTGTGACTAACCAGTGTATAGATCTGTAAATATTAACACTGCAATTTTTTTTAGATCTATAGACTTACCTAGATTTTTCCCTTTTCTTTCAACAAAGATCTGCTAGGTCACATATATAAAAATCTCATTAATAGATCAAGCAAATACATGGTAATTTCAGAGCTTGAGATCCTGATACATCATTGTATCCATGAGTGCACCATTATTTTAGATCTACCAATAAACACAACCGATTCCATACAGATCTACTTCAAAGTGAAGTATTCAGTTAAAGCACTTACGCATGCACACCTTTGCATTATGAACTTCTTCTCCTAATGTAAGTTTAGCCTTTACCAATACCATGAGCCAAAACCACACAAGTGTCGATGGTATTCTTGGATGGAATGAAATAGATGACAACACGCTCAATATTGTGGGCTAAAACCATGGTAATTCCCCTGTTAGCATAAATTTATAACGCAAAAGGCATACACGCCTTGGATCATTCTCTTCCATGTGTATACATGACTTAGCCTGCACAAAATTGTGTATAGAACCTTTAATTATGAATATTAACCATATTTTGTTCAACTTATACCTTTCTTCTATTAGACCTTCTACTAAAACACTATGCTTCTCCATAAGTCATATCCCTCATCATTTGTAAGAGAATTTCCATCAAGGAAAACATATGCAACCATAAGAATCATATTTCCAGCAATCTCCCCCTTTGGTATTGATGGCAACCATAATGGAGTTTGATCACCACAACCTGTAGATACATTTAAACATTATTCAAACACCAAATACTCTCCCCCTTTGACATCAAGGGAAAAGGGCGGGCAATTTATCCCCCTGAGCACATGTAGAGTCCTCAGATTTTCAATAAAATACATGACTCTCTTTAACTCAATAGAGTATATCCTTTTCTATCACTAAGGACACAAAACTACATCAAGGATCCAACCGAGTGAATTTACATATTGAATCAACTCCCCAACCATGTGGGTTTACAAATGTGAACATGACAATATTTACATCAAAGGTCTCAACATGACCTTTATATCAAATTAAAAATATGACTTGTTATAACCAAGACCAAAGAATCTCAAACAGAAGATCATAAAACAACAACTAATCATAATGCCAATGATGCAGCTTCTTTAGCCAGGTAAATGCTCCCCCTCAACCTGTGCATCATGAACACTTTCAACAACTAATTCATCAAAGCATCTTCATAAAGGAGATAAATTTCAAATAAAGAAACTGTAAGATGAATACCAAAATAGCAGTGTTTACTCATCAACACCATAGACTATTCTGAAAGCTAACCCATATATTTTCTGTCGTAAAAACCATACACGGAATTATACATAGAAACTCGCATATATATGCGACTTGCCTTCATGAAACTAGCATACCAAATTTAATCTTTTGAAATTAACTACATTTGGTAAGCGAGGTAGAGACAACTCCTAGCTTCTGTCTGAGATATTCAAATTCTTCGTTGGGAAGCGGTTTAGTAAATATATCAGCAACTTGTTCTTTGAAGGGAACATACTCCAATTTAACCTTTTTCTCAAGCACTTTCTCTCGTAAGAAGTGATAGTT
Organism: Pinus albicaulis; assembly: GCA_034641835.2. Taxonomy (NCBI): domain Eukaryota; kingdom Viridiplantae; phylum Streptophyta; class Pinopsida; order Pinales; family Pinaceae; genus Pinus; species Pinus albicaulis. The sequence goes on along the minus strand of JAXQQM020083076.1, from coordinate 119,796 downwards.
GATAGGAATGTGCTTGGTCTTGGAATGCATAACAATATTTTTAGAGATACTGATGGAACTTTCATTATCACATAAGATGGAGATTGGAGGAGAACATTTAATTTGAATATCTTGCGATGTCTGCATCATCCAAAGAATTTGTGTGCAACATGATGCAAAAGCCACATATTCTGCTTATGTTGTAGATAAACAAATGGAACTTTGTTTATTGCTGAACCAAGATAATAATCATGGCCCCATATAGAATGCACCACCACTAGTGCTATTTTGATCATCAACATTTCCAGCCCAGTCCACATCTGTGTAAGCATGAAGAGTGAGATCAGCGTTCTTTGGATACCATAGACCAAAGTCTTGAGTCCCTTTTCGATATTTGAATATTATTTTTACAATCTGAAGATTGGACTCTTTTGGATTAGCTTGGAATTGTCCAAAAATCCCAATTGCATGCATAATTTCTGGTCTATTCTCATTCAGATAAAGTATACTTCCAATCATAGATCTATACTTTGGTTGATTTACCATGGGAGAATCATCATGAGAACTGAGGCTACATCGAGTTACCATTGGAGTGTTTAGAGGTTTGTCGTCTTCTATCCCATACTTTTTCAATATTTTCTTGAGATATTTTTCTTGTGATAGGAATATTCCATATGTTGCTTGTTTCACTTGTAAGGCACGAAAATATGTTAGTTCCCCAAGTAATGAAATTTCAAATTCTTGTTGCATAACAAAAGAATATTTCTGACTCATGGACTCTTCATTACTCCCAAAAATGATGTCATAAACATACACAACAATAATTAACATTTTATCATTCTCAATTTTTGTGTATAAGTTACTATTAACAGATCCTTCTGTGAAACCTTGATGATAGTACCAACCCTAAGGAGCTTGTTTGAGAGCATATAGAGAAATTTTAATTTTGAAAATAAATTTTTCATCATTAGCCAGAAATAATCCTTCTAGTTGTTCTATAAAAACTTCTTCTTCTAGATCACCATTGAGAAAAGCCTATTTTACATCCATTTGATAAAATTTAAATTGTTGAAAACTTGAAAAAGAAAGAAACATTATTATGGCTTCAAGTCTAGCTACGGGTGCAAATTTTTCTTCAATGTCTATAGCTTCTTGTTGAGCATACCATTTACAAACATGTCTATGTATGTTTCTAATAACATCTCCATTTTCATTTAATTTTTTTTTGAATATCCATTTTGTTCCAATAACAATTTTATCATGAGTTCGTGGAACCAATTCCCAAGTATGATTATTTTCAATCTGATCAAGTTCCTCATTCATGGCTTGAATCTAACATTCATCTTTAATAGCTTTATTTACATTCTGTTGTTCAATAGTGGATTAGAATTCTAGATAGCTAGGGGATCCTACAAGAGTTCTTATTTTTTGGACACCTGATCTGTGTTTTCCCTATATTTTATATTCTGGATGATTTTTTTTAACATACCTAGATAGAGGCTTCTCTGATATATCTTATTTTGGTGCTTCATTGGGTTATCCTTCTAAATTGTGTTTGAACTTCCTTAAACCTTTTAATGGTAGTTTCATTATTTTCATCAAGCATTGTTGTTGATGAATTAATTATCGAATCCTTGTTTTGGGTGTCCTCTATTTGAACGAAAAACTTTGAGTACGTTTTTACTTCAATAGGGTTTGGATTTTCCTGAACTGTGAGATAAATGGTATTGATGTTTGTTTCTTCAGCTTGGACTGCTACATCTTGAGATTTTTAGGATCACTTTGTGACAAGTTCTTTCAACTTATTCATAAATCATTTTTTTCATCCTTAATATTTTTAATTTGTTTAAGAATATTTTGATTATGCTTTTTGAGATGTGGGAACTCCTCATTATATGAATCAACTTCATTTTTCCCTTCATGCTTATAGTCTTTTAAACACTTGATTTGTTCTATTAATGTTTGGTTAAAGATATTTAAACGTAAATTTTCTTCTTATTGTTTTAATAAAATCTCTTTGAGTTCCTTCTTTGATGCTCTAGCTTCCTTGACTTATTCAAGCAACTTTTCTTCGTGTTCTCTGATGCTTGAAATTTCTTTGTGTTTGCTTGAGACAACTTCTTCAAGCTCTCTTTGCTTCCTTGATATAGTTTTCGTGTTATATTTGAGCATGAAGTTTGAGATATCGTTAAACTCTTGTGATGCAGACATTATCTATTTTGACTCCATTGTCATGTCTCGAAATCTGATCATCTTCCACTTATAAGAAAAAATCAAACTTGTTTATGTATGTTTAACATGAATGAACCCAAATCCTTAAACCAAGATTGACCGAGAATGATGTAAATCTCTCTATCATACATAGTTACAAAAATAAATTGACATATTTAATCATAATGATCTATTGTCACTTGTAAATCACTAATTTCATATATATTGTTTTTTTTTCAGAAATATTTTTTATTTCACCACTGCTTGACTTTAGAATTAATAGCTTATTTTCAAAATTAATGTTGATGTAGTTTTCCTCATCACGTGTTCTAATACTGATATTAATTTCTTTTCATTGGATACTTCCTTTTAATGTAATTAATCTATGATCTATAACTGAAAGACCTTCGTAGGAAAATCGTTCTTCCTTTGTCATTTTAGACTTGAGTTCCAATATTTCCATTATTTTTTTTCCATGATTGATCCCATTTTTTTTTGTAGAGATGACTTTAAGTATTATGCAATCCTTTTTTTTATTTAAACCTTACTTTTCCTTAATATTACTTGCCTTGATAATTCCTTATTATACTTCCTTTATATAACCTTAAACATAGCCTTCCTTTAGTGATGAGTTCTTTGAATAAGTAGATTCTAGTTTTATATATTCACTTGTATTTTTATTTATTTATTTTTTAACCTTTTTTTTTTAAGTTACAATCCTAGTGAAACGTGGCTATTCACCTCTCTGAGGTATAATATAAAATATATGTCCACTTATGTGTATTTCACTTGGTTAATTTTATCCACATAGAAAGTAAACCTACCATTCACACAAAAAGGTTTTTTATTCCTTTTGTTCTTATTTTACCTTGAAAATACCATGGGCAATTACCATGGGCTTCTAAAACCATGAGCTTGTAAACCACTTAATTCAATCTTTTCAATAATCAAAATCTTTTACTTTTCTCTTACTGATTTATATACGTGGATTTGATTAGCTCAAGTAGTGTATGTATGCGGCTATCCTAACAGGAACTAGCATATACTCACATAACTTTACTGTTTAGATAAACTTCAGAAAAATTGTTTAACCCAAATCATCAATTATGCATCATATAGTTAGCTGTAAATATGTGCAATAATAACAGAATATATCATTACATAAGATCATCACACATGAACACCAAGATTTAAGGTGGAAACCCAATTCGGGAAAAAACCACTGTTGTTGTCATCTATATCTTCAATATTTATTCTATAGAAAACTTCTTTACAAAGTTGTACTAATGCAAACTCATATCAGTATGCAGGCATCTACCTGTAGAAGGCTACAACCTTCTCTACTTTTCCAGCTGCTACTAGAAGGGAGCTCAGACCCCCTGATCTCGTTTACCAACCACTACTGGAAGGGAGCTTCAACCCCCTTGATCAGAACACCAGCTTCTACTAGCAGGAAGCTTCTACTTCCACACTAAAGGCTTTAACCCTCAGACCCAATGTAGACCATGTTTCATAAATTTTCACACTGGATCCATCAGCTTCAACACAACTCAACATAAAGATCAACACCAATAGAATTAACCCAAACATCATACAGAACAGTGAGATCACTATAACCAGAACTGTAATGAACCTAGCTCAACATGCAGAATCAATTTTAACCTTGATCATTCATTATTTTAAATTCATATGCTACTTCACTTTGTTGAACTTGTGTTAATACATGCTTTTCTGCACAACAATGTGCATATAGATTTGTGAATACTCAATTTCCAAAATTTGATGAGTATCATAACAGATATGAGGCTTCTAGTCATATGTCTTTTCAGATTTGTAGAAACCTTATTCAGTCAACATAATTAATCATATTTAATCACTCATTGATAATATTTGTACTTATTCATCTTAGCATCATATACAGTATTCAAAAAACCCAAATCTACATGAAGACTTCATTAACGGACAACACAAATATAACAATGATAAATAGATAACCTCTCCATCAATATTTATAAAACCCTGACTTCCAGACGTGCTTTAGCTGAAACAAACCCACGTGTATATGCACTTTCACTGTGACTAACGAGCGTATAGATCTGTCAATATTAATACTACAAAATATTTCAGATCTTAGACTTACCTAGATTTTTCCTTTTTCTTTCATGAAACATCCCTCAGGCCACAAATCTAAACATCTCATTAATATATCAAGAAAATACATGGTCATTTCAGGACTAGAGATCCTGATCCATCATTATATCCATGAGTGCACCATTATTTTAGATCTAATAATAAACACAACCCATTCCATACAAATCTACTTTAGAGTGAAGTATTCAGTTAAAGCCCTTACGCATGCACACCTTTTCATTATGAACTTCTTCTCCTTATATATATTTAGCCTTTACCATTACCGTGAGCCAAAACCCACAAGTGCTAATGGTATTCATGGATGTAATCAAATAGAAGACAACACACTCAATATTGTGGGCTAAAACCATGGTAATGCCCCCTATTATCATAAATTTAGAGCGCAAAAAGAATACACACCTTGGATCATTCTCTTCCACATGTATACGCGACTTAGGCTACACCAACTGGCGTATAGAACCTTCAATTACGAATATTAACCATCTTCTATTGAAATTATACCTTTCTTCTGTTACACCTTCTGCTAAACCACTGTGCTTCTCCAGAAGTCATATCCCTCATCTTTTGCAAGATATTTTCCATCAAGGACAACAAATGAAACCATAAGAATCATATTTCCAACATAAATTACAACACTACATTCAAAATATTTTTCCCAATCATGCAGATAATTTCACTTACCAGTTAATATTTACTTAAGAGTTTCTACGTAGACATTGAGAAAAATATGAGGAAATGAAACCATATATACTTAAATGAAGATTTATATTTCGGTAACATTTGGCATTCCAATCAATCATTATTTGTCCCATACTTGTCCCATACTTTATTATTTTCTAGACTCAATAAGAAAATTTTAAGCTCCATCATGATATTATTATTACCAAAGAAGCACTTTCACTACATATAGCCATGATAGCGAGTTTGAAAACAAGATAAAACTAGAAACCTCTTGGGAAAGAAAACTCCCATTCCATAAAACAAAACATATTGGGGAAAGAAAACTCCCCAACCATAAAATACACTGAGTGGAAAAAAACTCCCCCATTATAAAATAAACTTAATGGAATGGGACACCAAGCCAGATTCAAACTCTCGACGAAACTCACTTTTCAAAGTAGAAATTGAGTTTGAAAATGAAAATAGTTTCATAAAATGTCTCGCTAAAACTCAAGGCCAAAATTTGAGTTCCTCGCTGGACAAAATACTTAGAAAGAATAACTCTGTTAGTTGCCATGAATATATATGGAACACGAAGACACTCTGTTATTATTACCATAAAAATTGTTATCCTAAAATAAAAATCGAACCATATCAGATTAATTTTCTTCATATTCCACCACTGGATACATGTATGTTGAATGACCATGGAGTCGGTAGTAATTTTTATAATTTAAAATTTCTGAAGAAACTTGACCACACCCTTAATGCGGCTTGGGTTTTCTTTGTAGCTACACAGATCAACGGCCTCTCATGATCTATGCTTCCAAATACTCGACACCTTGATCAATAATGCATTCTTTGATTTCAAATGAAACTGCACTTGTAATGTATCCATTTGGAGTTTGATTTAAGTATGCTCATGTCAGCAACAGCTATTTAGTGGATCGGCCTTATAAAGGAGTATGTGCTCCAGGGAACTTCGTTGGAGAATTAATTTCAACCACCCTATTAAATATGCTGACAAGCATCCATACCTCAGTGAATGTTTTGCAGGTTACAGATTGATATTGCAGAGAAGGACAAGTTCTGATCAGAGTACATAATTCATTCCGCAACAAATTAAACTATTAAAGTTAAATAAAAATTTAATGTATGGTTAGTAAAAGTGAAAGGGAAAACATTTAATCTGCAAAGTTTTATTTACTCCACACAAACTGGAGTTTTGAGAAGAGTACATAACCTATTTGGCAACAGATTAAACTACTAAAGTCAAATAGAAATTTAATGTATTGTTAGTAAAAGTGTATGGGAAACATTTAATCCGCAAATTGTTATTTACTTCAGGCAAACTCAAGTTTTGAGCAGAGTACATAACCCATTCTGCAATAGAGTAAACTATTAAAGTCAAATAGAAATTAAATGTATGATTAGTAAAAGTTTATGGGAAACATTTAATCCACAAAGTGTTATTTACTTAATGAAAACTCTTTAAAGATCAGAATGCCATTTTTTCTCATACTATAATGTATTAAATTCTGTTTGTAATGAGTCAAATTTTGTAGATATATATGTTTGATTTTACATGTAAGAGTAGTGTTCAATGTAATGTGGTCTATGTAAGAAAGGTGAGAAGGATACAATTTTGGAGCAAATGTTGGTGGGCGAGTGAAAACAAGTTAAATGTTTGTGTAAATTCTGCAACCATGGTGAATGTAAGAACTCTTGTTTTACTGGTAAAGGAGCCACAACCTCCATATTTGAATGTATTTCATGATTTGAAGTTATAATATAAAGTTTCGTTAGTCGCGATATAGTTCTGGAAATTTTCATGTATAGTTCTTACTCTCCTCTATAGTTGTGATTTTAATGTCTGCCACTCTGTATTCAGAGGAATGCCTTCATGATTTGTTTTTTGCTACTACATGGTCTGGATTAAGTCATTTTCGCAATATATTCACATGCCTTTAAATTTTTTAACATGGTATCAGAGAGTGGGTTTAAAATATTAGTAAAATGAAGTTTTTTTTACTAATGAGTTAAAAGGAGTTCTAAAATTTTATGGAGCATATTCTGCAGTAGTGAGAAATTTTTTACACAATGAGAAAAATTTTACACAGTAAGAAAGTTTTTTTACACTATGAAAATGGAAGCAACAAGCACATGCTTGAAAAATCCACAAATACCTCAGTTTAATGGCAAAAATCATGACTATTGGGCTATAAAAATGAATTCTTTGACACAAACACAAAGAGATTTTTTGAGGGAAAAAAGGAAAAAAGGACTCCAAAGCCCTCTTCTATATTTTTCAGAACATTCATGAAAGTTTTTTTCGAAGCGTTGCAGCAGCAATGAAGTCCAAGAAAGCATGGGATACTCTCCAGGCAACTTACGAAAGCATGATAAAGGTGAAGACAACAAAATTATAAATGTTGAGAAGAGATTTTGAGAAAATTTTTATGAAAGAGTTTGAGAATGTAGATTATTCTTTTCCACATGTAATTGGAATGGTTACCCAAATTAGGTCTCATGGTGAGACATTTGAGGAAAGGAGAATTTTTGAGAAAGTTTTGAGAAGTCTACCAGGAAGGTTTGATGTCATAGTTGTTTCCATAGAAGAGAAAAAAGGTTTCTCACATTTTTTAGTGGATGAGCTTCATGCATCACTGATTTCTCACAAACATAGATTGAAGAGAGAAAAAAACTCATCATTGGAGCATGCGTTCAAGACACAAGTTCCATTTGGTCAAGGTAGAGGTCGAGGAAGATCAAATTATATAGGAAGAGGAAGAAGCCCACATAGAGGTGGAAGAAGCATCCCTTCAAGCTCAAGTGGAAATGGTGTCAATCAAAATCGAAGTCAAGGCTCAAGCCAAAATCAAGCACAAGGTCAGAGGTATGATAAATCTCAAGTTCAATGTCATTATTGTAAGAAGTACGATCATTATGCAAGTGAATGTAGAAAGAAGAAATATGAAATTTGTAACAAACCAAGTGCAAATTTCATAAATAAAAATAAGAACCATGATAGCATGTTTTTAGATTGTAATGTAGGACAAGAAAAACAAGGAGATGTATTGTTTCTAGATTTGGGGTGTAGCAACGACATGACTGGGAAGATAAAAATGTTTTCCAATGTAGATCAAAGTGTAAAATCTGAAGTGACATTAGGGATTTATAGAAAAGTCTATTTAATAGGCAAAGGAAGAGTTGAGTTTCTTACCAAGAAGGGAGAGAATAAGTTCATGCCAGATTTTTACTTTGTCCCTCGTTTGAAACATAACCTCATAAGCATTGGATAATTCATGCCAAAGGGCTACAATTTATTTTTTAAAAATGATGTATGTACAATTTTGGATAAGCTGCTAAGTAGAAAGATGATTGAAAAAGTTCATATGGAAAACAATAGAATGTTTCTCCTCAAACTAAGATCAAATTTTAAGGAAGAAGGTGCTCAAGAACAAATATCAATGCACTTACAAATGGATGAAATAAATGTAGCATATTTCACACAAGAAAACTTTTAAGTAGAAATTAAAGATGAAAATTGGTTATGGAATTTGAGATTTGGTCATCTCAACTTTGGAGGTTTGAATTTGTTGCATAGGAAAGACATGGTAAAGGGATTACCATTCATAGAAAAACCATAAAGGTAATGTGAAGGATGCATCTTGGGCAAACAACATTGAGAATAATTTCCAACGGGAAAGTCTATAAGGGCAAAAATACCTATGGATATTTTACATTAAGATTTATGTGGACCAACGAAAACACCATCATTTGGTGGCAGACATTATATTTTGACCTTCATAGATGACTACACAAGGAAGGCATGGGTATATTTCTTAAAACATAAAAGTGAAGTGTTTGAACACTTCTTCCACTACAAAGATCTTGATGAGAAGAAAAGTCGAAACTACATCAAAGTGTTGAGGACTGATAGAGGTGGTGAATATATCTCAAGTGACTTCCTACATTTTTGCAGGGAGCATGGAATTCACAAGTAGTTTACAACAAGGTATACACCTCAACAAAATGGTGTCACGGAAAGAAATAATAGGACCATTATGGAAACGGCAAGGAGTATGTTGAAGGCAAAGCATTTGCCAAATGATTATTGGGTTGAAGCTGTCGCTTGTGCATTGTATCTTATAAATATGTGTCCAACCAAAACTGTTATAATCATAGTTCCTGAAGTTGCATGGAGTGGAAGAAAGCAATATGTCACTCACATGAGAGTTTTTGGATGTGTGGCATATGGACATGTCCAAGATGAGTTGAGAAAGAAGTTGGACAACAAGGGGGAGATATGTATATTTTTTGGATACAGTGATGAATCCAAGGCATACAAGCTCTACAATCGATTAACCAAGAAGATAATAATGAATAGAGATGTTAAGTTCATAGAAGAGGAAGAATGGGATGTAAGTTTAAAAAAGACAGTCAATGTGGATACATGTGTGTCACATGAAGACAAAGAGGAATTTACCGCAACAAGTAATCCCTCAATGGGGACTCCTCCTCCACCTACAAAAGCTCAACAAAGCTGTCAACATGTGACACTACAAATAAATAATAGTACAACATTGTGAAACCAAGGAAGTTCTTCTCTAAGCACACCACAAAGATCCGCAACTCCATCTACATCAAGTGTAACACCAAGCCCATCTTCAACAAGCATACAAAGACCAAAATTCAGAAATCTAGATGAAATTTATGAGAAAGATGAAGTTGATATTAGTGCTAATCTTAATTATTTATTTGTATTAGTTTTTCATGTAGATGACCCAATCCACTTTCATGATGCAGTTAAAGAAAAGAAATGGGTTACAACAATAGATGAATAAATAGGAGTAATAAAAAATAATGGCACATGGGAGTTAGTGGACCTTCAGCAAGCAAAAGAAGTCATTAGAGTGAAGTGGGTCTATAAGACCGACAACAACATTAAAGGAAAGATTGAAAGGCATAAAGCAAGGCTAGTTGTCAAAGGATACAAGCAACATCATGGAAGAGACTATGCAGAAAAAATTGTGCCAGTCTCGAGGATGGAGACTATGGGTACAATGTTGTTGATTGTCATGCAACATAAATGGAAAGTATATCAAATGGACATAAAATCAACATTCTTGAATGGAGTGCTGAAAGAGAAGGTGTATGTTACACAACCTCCTAGTTATGAGATAGAAGGCCAAGAAGAGAAGGTGTATAGGTTGCGGAAAGCTATCTATGGGCTAAAGAAAGCACCATGTGCATGGTATATCAAGATAGATGCTTACTTGATGGAAAATGGGTTCGAAAAATGTGATCGTAAACCCACTCTCTACATCAAAGAAAGTGATAGTAAGATTCTTATTGTCATTTTCTATGTAGATGATTTGTTTTTTATAGGGAGTGATGATTTCCTCATCGCTAATTTCAAAGTAGTCATGAAAAGTGAGTTTCAAATGAGTGACTTGGGGTTGCTAAGAGATTTTTGGGCATAAAAGTGAAGCAAACATAAAATGGAATTTTTATCTCTCAAGAAAATTATGTTTCAAACAATTTAGAGAGGTTTAATATTCAGAACAAGAATCCAACACCAACTCCAACTTTCATGGGGTTGAAGTTGAGCAAGGAAGATTGCAGTAGCAATGTCAATCTGTCACTATACAAAAGTATGGTGGACAACCTAATGTATTTAACTGCAACTAGGTGTGATATAATGTATGCTGTAAGTTTGGTGTCAAGGTTAATGGAGACACCCAAAGAGACACATTGGCAAGCAACGAAAAATAATCTTAAAGTAGGTCAATGGGACAAAGGAGTAAGGCATGTTGTACTCCGCAACAAATGATTTTAGGTTGGTTTATTACACTGACACTGATTGGAAAGGAAGTGTTGATGAAAAAAAGAGCACATTAAGATATCTTTTTCATTTGGGTTTGGGAGCCATTTCATGGGCTTCCAAAAAGAAACCGATATTGTCATTGTCAACATCAGAAGATGAATATGTGGCCACAACAGCAACAACATGTCAAAAAATTTGGATGAGAAGGATGTTGTCAGATCTATACCATGAACAAGATGGAGCAACCACTATTTTCTGTGATAACAATTCAACAATTGCACTATCAAAGAATTCTATTTTTCATAAGAGGACAAAGCACATTGATGATAAATATCATTTCATAATAGAATTGGTTAACAACAGTGAGATAGTGATGCACATTGCATGTCAGAAGAATAATTTGTAGACATATTCACAAAGCCATTGGCATGTGAAAATTTTGTTTATATCAGAGATTGTTTGGGAATGGTCAATGATGGCAGTTGAAATTAAGGGGGAGTGTTAGAGAATTTACCTCAACCACCGCCTTAAATACACTGACAAGCAACCATGCGTGAGTGAATGTTTTTCAGTTGCGGATTGAGATTGTAGAGAAAGACAAGTTTTGAGCAGAGTACATAACCCATTCTGCAACAGATTAAACTACTTAAATCAAATATAAATTTAATGTATAGTTAGTAAAAGTGTATAAGAAAACATTTCCGCGAGAGACTAAACTAAACTATTAAAGTAGAATAGAAATTTAATGTATGGTTAGAAAAAATGTATGTTTAATAAAAATTTTGACCCGAGATTGTGAGTTTCAAATCTTTAGCTGAAAAGTTTAGTTGAATGTGTGTAGGTGTACAATCTATTTGCATTAACTACATCCACTTGCATTGGAATCTTTAGCTAAGAGGTTTAGTTGAATGGGTGTAGGTGTACAGTCTATTTACATTAACTACATCCACTTGCATTAAGTACATCTAAGTACATCCAACGGACAGAGTCCGAGCAGAAGAGCCTTGGAGTAGGGTCAATGGTGGAGCCTCTGCCAGTCAGACCTATAAATATAAATATTAATCTGTGTATGTATGTTAATATTATCATGCACTACCCCCAATTATTAACTTCCAGACTGGTTCTTAAATTTTGTCAAAACTACAATTCATATTTATGGCCGGAAACATCGGCGAGCCTTATATCCCAGTCTATCGGCGCATAAATGCACCGAGAGACGAAATGGCCACTATAGGATCATTTATTGCTTTAATATGACGGTGGCCATTTTCTCTCTTGGTACATTTATGGACCGATAGACTGGTATATAAGGCTCGCTGGAAACATCTAGAGCAATTGATGGCAAGAAACCCCTGGATTCGGAAGGAATTTTTATAATTTAAATTGTGAAGAAACCTGACCACACGCTTAATACGAATTGGGTTTTCTTTGTGGCGACACAGATCTAGGGGCTCTCGTGATCTATGCTTCGAAAGACTGGGCACCTTGATTAATAATGCATTCGCGGATTTCAAATGCACCTGCAGTCATAACGTATCCTAGCGTTTGATTTAAGTATGCTCACGTCGGCAGCAGCTATTCAGTGGATCGGCCTCGTAAAAGATTATGCGCTCTAGGGAGCTTGCCAGCCATTCACTTGTAATCTGGCTTGGGAAAAATGTCTCATAAATTTACCAGAACTTAAATTTATATTCTTGGGACTCCTTTATATGTAGGAATTGTGTAGTCTGGCTGAGGACCCTTGTTGGTATAGGGATCGTGGATCTGAAATTAAATTTATATTCGTGTAGGCCCAAGCTTTTAAATTAAGACTGTTACAAGTTGTTTTACCACATATCCTAAAAACTTCAACCCATGCAGCGAGTGAAACATCAGTAAATTAAAAGGAGTTCAGTGAACTACTAAAACTACAATCCTTTGAAACTCTCTTATTATCTCTTAATCTTTAAAAGTATTTTTGAATAATAAAATTTAAAATAATAAAAGATATAAAAAAAATTATAGTATAATAATATAGGTTAAGTGTTTTTCACAATTTAGCATAAATGTAGAATTTAAAAACATGCAATATGCATTATAATCAAATGATAAAAAATGTTTTACCGGAATAGTTCAAAAAATTTACATAATAATTCAAAAATTCAAGTAAGATTATGAAAAATTTAAGACTCTTGAAAATCTGGGTAGTTAAATTTCAATATTTTGGTTGTTTTAAGGGTTTTTAATGGTGCTCAATCCATTTCCACCATAAAAAAAATACAACTCAAACACTCTAACTACATGATTTTTTGAAAAATAATTACGAAATTCCAGCAAAAAAACCTACTTTGGAGAAAAAAAAAACAACCATCCAAGCTATTTCGTTGTGTGCTTAGACAACTCCGATATAAAAGTACTAATGGAATACGATTTAGTAATGTAATATAACATTGTAAGTTCCAAAGAAGACGAAGATATTGGGAAAAAAGTAATTTATAATGAAATATTTTGAAAAGTGGGTTTTACTAATTGCTATTGACAAACATCTTAATGTAAAAGTAATATTTTTCATAGAAAAATAAAAAAATATTGTGGTTTAAACAAATATTTGAAACCCATAAAATATAAAATAGAAATATAAACCGGATTATCAATGGTAATTGTGATTTCCATGAGAAGGCGCTATAAAGATAATTAGCTTTAAAATTTATTCAAGGATCGACCCAAACATGGATTCAAAATCATAAAATATATAATATTGATTAGAACCATATCATATATGAACGCAGTAACACAATCATGTCACAGGGAAAAAAAAGTTTATTGCTATGCTCTCTGAGCATATTTAGTTGCAGCGGGAATATCCTCCTCAACCCGCGCGTGCCCATAAATGTGGGTAAGAGCCTCGTCCATGTATTACGAAAAAAATTCTTATCATTAAGAGAATACATCACAATCGTATATTCGCTGCAATATTTTAACCAGACAATCAGCGCATTTCCAACAACAACACAATGATCATTCTTATTCGGGATCTCTCCAATAAGAGGAAAATCAGCCATACTTATTCTGCATGAAATGAAAGATGTCCATGAATACCGAGGCACTAGTCCACTCTATCCACATGACAGTGGAACTGAATAACCATAAAAGAAATGTGAAGAGAACAGAGAATAATCTAACCTGACATGAACAAGACTCAGATTCAAGAACCCGTTGTATATTTGCACCTTTACGACGAGTGAATGGAGTGAATGGCTGCTTCAGATCTCAACTAATCAAAACCAGAAAAAACAAAAAACAAAAAACAAAAATGGAGAGAATCCATGAGGAATCTAGCTAGTTCAAAGGATGGTGGCTCCTGCAAGCAAGGCTGCTCCAAAGATGGCCATGATACTATTTAACGTAGCAGTCCCGGTGGCTGCACTTTTCGGTCGTGAAGCGGTGCCTGGTCCTGCTGCCAAGGGGCTGGACGCCGGAGTGTGAGCAGTGTGAGATGAGGACGGTGCTGAGGCTGAGCTTGGCGTTTTTGCGTCTTCCGAAGGGGAAGAGGCTGTTGGAGATGTCGCAGGAGATTCAGTCGCTGCCGGCTTGGGCGTTGCGGCTATAGGAGCCTCTGTCCGTGAGGGAGCCTTTGCTCGTGAGTGAGACTTTGCCATTGAGGTTGAACACATCAATGCTAACGCAAAAACCAGGATGAGTGTTGCATGGAATAGGCCCATCTTGTTTGCAAGATGTTGCTTGCCAAGGATAGTAATATAAATGAGGACACAAAATATGCAGATAGCTGGAAGGCCCGGGGAACTTGTAGGAACTAGGGGAAAGCATGAGTAAAATATATAGTTTTGTAGTCGGTTATGGTCAAGCAAAGTGGTATACATGTTTTGAATGACACGGTAACACGCATTGTGGGATCTGAGCTGGATTGTCACCCGCTCCCGAGATCTAATTGGACAGTTTGGACAGTGTTGGAATTATTGGAAATTCCAAACAAACAGTGGAGAGAACAAACTCTCCTCTAAACACAGAGAAGTTTAAAAACAAAATTTTAATCGCACACAAAATTTTAATCGCAGACAGAGATGGCATGAAAATTCTTTCTATTACATAAATATAACTTCTTAAAAAAAACTATTACAAAATGTCTTTCTCAAAGAGGGATTCACAAAATAATATCGAGACTGCTACAGACACAGTGCTCTACAAAACAAATCTCTGTCTCTCCCTTCAAGAACGCACACAACAGTGCTTTTGTTCTTCTTACTGTGTTTTCTTTGCTTGCGGGCTCACACACAGCGGTCACAATAACAATACAATACAATGCAATACATATGTCTTGTCTCTCGGGCCTTTTCTCTTTTTATATGGCGCGGCGGAACAAATTACATATAAAAATATAAAGCAACTACAAAAACAAAATACAAAGGAAAACCTTGCAAAGACATAAAACTTTGATATGGCGCGACGTACGAGTGGGATCGACATCGCAGTCGCCCAAAATGCGATTTGCGATGGTGCAAACGGCAGAACAATCAAAGCTTGCGATCATCCAAAAGTGCGACGGTGCGATCTACGATGGCGCATATCGCAACTTTCAGACTTGCGATAACATATGACGAAACAACGATTGGAAATGTGACTGTGCGATCATGCGATGGCGCGATGATCGCACATCGCAAAAACAAAACATGCGATGGCGCATATGGATGGGCGGAAACACATATAATACAATTGCGATATTTGTGATGTTGGGATGTTGCGATGATCGCGGATCGCACATCGCAGATTTCACATCTACAAGACATTTTAAAACTTTTGAACTTGCGATCTTGCGATCTTACGCTTTTGCGCTCAAGTGGTAGGGACCACTTGTCCTTCCGCTTCATAAGTGACTTCCGCCTGTTTCATTCAATATTTCATCCATTCGGTTGTTGAGGCTTTAAACGCCTGACTTGACTGTTTTATTTAAACTGCTCCTCCGTAGACAAAATCTTCATTCCTTCTCCTGAAGTAACTTCTTCGCCATAACAAAATTAATTCCTCTGCTGTCATACTTGGCTGCGGCCCATCAAAATTTAATTTTTCTCCATTCCTCTTTAATACAGAGTGTTGTGCACTCAAAACTCTGCGCTGCTGCTGCTGCTGCTGTACTTTATTCTTTGTTCTTCCTGCGCAAGGCATGACAGTTGACTTTAATATTTCTAACACTCCCCCTTAAAGTCAGCTGCTGGGTTGTCCATCATACCCAGGCATTTTATTAAAAATTCAAATGTCTTTTGTGCCAATGGCTTTGTCAAAATATCTGCATATTGCTCCTCTATTTTACAATGTTGCAAAATAATTTCTGCATTGTTCACCAATTCTCTGATATAGTGAAACTTTGTGTCTATGTGCTTCGTTCTCTTATGAAACACATAACTCTTTGACAATGCAATAGTTGAGCTATTGTCACAATAAATCACAGTGCCCTTTACCTGTTCTTGGCACAAACTTCTCAACATCCTTCTCATCCAAATTTCTTGACACGCTGCTACTGTAGCTGCCACATATTCTGCCTCTGCTGTAGATAATGCTACAATAGGCTGTTTCTTGGAAGCCCATGAAATGGCTCCTGAACCCATGTGAAAAACATAGCCGAAAGTGCTCTTCCGATCATCTACACTTCCTGCCCAATCACTGTCAGTGTATCCAACTAATTCTAAATTTTCTGAAGCTGTATACAAAATACCAACTCTTTTTGTTCCTTTCACATACCTCAGAATTCTTTTTGCTGCTTGCCAATGTGCTTCTTTTGGCTTCTCCATAAATCTGGAAATTAAACTAACATCATGCATAATATCCAGCGTAGTTGCAGTCAAATACATGAGGCTGCCAACTATGCTTTTATACAAACTTGGATCAAAATCCTTGCTGCTGTCATCTTTTCTCAACTTCAAACCCATTACTGTGGGAGTAATTGCAGCTTTGCACTCCTGCATATCAAATCTTTCTAGAACTTGATTCACATACTTTGCTTGAGAAATAAAAATCTCTTTCTCACTTTGCTCCACTTCTATTCCCAAGAAGTATCTCAGTAAACCCATGTCAGTCATTTCAAATTCATCTTTCATGACTGTTTTAAAATTTTCAACAAGGTAATCATCATTACCTGTAAAAATTATATCATCTACATATAATACAACAATGAGCATCTTACCATCCTTTTCTTTGATGTAGAGGGTGGGTTCTCCCTCACACTTTTCAAATCCATTTTCCAGTAGATAGGAATCTATCCTACTGTACCATGCTCTTGGAGCTTGCTTCAGCCCATAAAGAGCTTTATTCAATTTGCAGACCTTATGCTCTTGGCCTTTCTTTTCATATCCAAGAGGTTGTTCCACATATACCTCTTCCATTAGAACTCCATTTAAAAATGTGGATTTTACATCCATCTGCTATACTTTCCATTTGTTTTGTGCTGCTATGGACAACACTGCTCTTACTGTCTCCATTCTTGCAACATGTGCAAAACTTTCTTCATAATCAATTCCATGCTTCTGCTTATATCCCTTGACAACAAGTCTGGCCTTCTGTCTCTCTATCTTTACTTCAGCATTGCTTTTGGTCTTATAGACCCATTTAACACCAATAACTTTTTTACCTTCTGGGAGATCAACCAACTCCCATGTTTTGTTCTTCTCTATGGATTTTATTTCATCATCCATAGGTTCTATCCATTTTCTATCTTTAATAGCATCTTCAAAATGAATAGGATCATCAACTTGACAATACAAAGCAAATAGGGAATTCATACCTTCATTTGCTTCTCCTTGCTCATAAATTTCTCTAAGGCTTCTGAACCTTGTTCCGCTTTCACTTGGTGTAGACGTGCTTGATGAAGCACTCATTTCTGAATCAGGGTGTTCTCGCTGCTACTTGAGGTGTCCCTTGCTGTCCTTGTGTTGGTGGAGGTTGTGCTACCAGTGGATTATTAATTTCAACCACATCTTCCTCATCTTCATCATGAGACAAACAGCTTTTAACATTGACTGTTTTCTCAATGCTTCCATCCCACGCTTCCTCTTCAATGAATTGCACATCTCTGCTTATCACAAAATTCTTTGTGGATGGGTTATACAATCTGTATCCTTTGGAATCTTCACAGTATCCAAGGAAAATGCACTTCTCCCCCTTACTGTCCAACTTCTTTCTCAATTTGTCTGGAATGTGTACATATGCCACACATCCAAAAACTCTGATGTGAGTGACTCCCTGTTTTCTGCTACTCCACGCTTCTTCTGGAACTTTGTTCATCACTGCTTTTGTAGGGCATCTATTTAAAATATACGCAGCACAGTTTGCTGCTTCTGCCCAATATTCATTTCGCAAATTTTTTTCCTTTAGCATACTTCTCAGCATTTCCATTATGGTTCGATTCTTCCTTTCAGCAACTCCATTCTGTTGCGGTGTGTACCTTGTGGTAAACTGCTTGTGTATGCCGTTCTCTCTGCAGAAACGCATAAAATCCTTTGAGATGTATTCTCCTCCTCTGTCAGTTCTGAGGACTTTAATGTACTGCCCACTTTGTTTCTCTACAAGAGCTTTAAAATGGCAAAATTTCTGAAAGAATTCACTCTTATATTTTAGAAAATAAACCCACACTTTTCTTCTGAAATCATCTATGAAGGTCAGCATGTAATTGCTGCCTGAAACAAATGTTGTTTTCATCAGCCCACATGAATCTGAATGAATTATTTCTAAGGGTGCTTTCGCCCTGATGCTTTTCCCTGAAGGAAAATTTTATCTGTGTTGCTTTCCCAAGATGCAGCCTTCACATAGGCTGTCAGGCTTCTCTATCAATGGTAAACCTCTTACCATTCCTTTTCTGTGCAACAAATTTAATCCTCCGAAATTGAGATGTCCAAATCTCAGGTGCCATAACCAATTTTTATCTTTTTCTTCCTTCTAGAAGGATTCTTGTGTTACAGATGCTACATTCCTTCCTTTTCCTTTCAAGTCAATGTTGAGCTTGAGCGGAAACATTCTATTGCTGGTCATTTGTATTTCAACAACAATTTTCTTGCTTGGAGGAATATCTTTTATTGTGCACACATCATCTTTAAAAACTACATTGTAACCTTTGTTTATGAGCTTCCCAATGCTCAAAAGATTACATTTCAGAACTAGAACATAATACACATCAGGGACAAATTTTTTCTCCCCATTTCTTGCTCGAATACTTACTCTGCCTTTTCCTTTGATAGAGATCTTAGTATCAGTCTATGTGGTCACTTCAGACTTCACTTCTTCATCAAGATTGGCAAACATTGCTTTGTTGCCAGTCATATGATTGCTACATCCAGAATCTAAGAACCAAACATCATCTTCTCTATTCTGTGCTACATTACAAGCTAATAGCACATTACTTGGGTTCTTTTCTTCTTTTGCTACATTAGCATTCTGCTTATTTTTCATGTCATTTTGCTTCTTTCTACATTCATTGGCATAGTGCCCATATTTCTTGCAATAATGACATTGGACATTGGATTTGTCATACCTTTGTCCATGAGCATGTTGGTGTTGATGTCCACCTTGCTGGCTGTTGCATTGGCCATGGCTCTAACTTTGACTGTTGCCCCTTCCATGTGAATGTGAAGGGTTGTTTCTTCCACCTCTATTTTGGCTTCTTCCTCTTCCTCTTCCTTTACCTTGACCTCTTCCTCTTCCTGAAGGAATCTGGGTCTTGAAGGCGTGCTCTAGAGATGAGTGTTCATCTCTGCTCAATCTCAGTTCATGATTTATCAGTGAGGCATGAAGTTCATCCACTGTGAACTGTGAGGGATCTTTGGTCTCTTCTACGGTGATAACAATAACATCAAACTTTGAGGGTAAGCATCTCAAAAGTTTCTCCACTATCCTTCTTTCTTCAAGAGTTTCTCCATGGGATCTTATCTGATTTACAATCCCAATCACATGTGTAAAAAATGTGTCTACACTGTCTGACTATTTCATGCAAGGAGTTTCAAAATCTCTTCTCAGCAACTGAAGTTTTGTTGTCTTAACTTTCTCCATACCTTGATAGGCTACTTTCAGATTTTCCCATGCCTCCTTGGATTTATTAGCTGCTGCTATCCTCGGAAACACAATCTCATTTACAGCTTGATACAATAAGAAGAGAGATTTAGAGTCTTTCTTCCTATTATTCTTCAACATATCCTTCTCTGCTTGAGTTAAGGCATTAAAAGCCTGCTCATCAGCTGGTTCTGTAAAACCATCTTCTACTAATTCCCACAAGTCTTGTGATACAAACAGGGCTCTCATGGTAATGGCCCAATAATCATAGTTCTTTCCATTAAACTATGGAAGTTGAACATTTCCAAGACTCATTCCAGTGCTTGGTCCAGCCATTGCTCTCAAACTGAACTCTGGACTTAAATTAAATTGTCTTTCCTTTTTTTGAAAGAACAAACTAAAAAAACAACAGTAGTATTTTCTTTGAGAAATGCCTGACTGTGACTTCTGTCGAGCTTTTCACGCTTCTGGAGAAAACGCTGCAACAAGTCTTATTCTTCTTCAGCTTCTTTGAAACTTTCAAAGAGCCTGAACTAGCTCTGATACCATGTTTGAATTATTGGAAATTCCAAACAAACAGTGGAGAGAACAAACTCTCCTCTAAACACAGAGAAGTTTAAAAACAAAATTTTAATCGCAGACAGAGATGACATGAAAATGCTTTCTATTACATAAATAGAACTTAAAAAAAAACTATTACAAAATTTCTTCCTCAAAGAGGGATTCACAAAATAATATCGAGACTGCTACAAACACAGTGCTCTACAAAACAAATCTCTATCTCTCCCTTGAAGAACGCACACAACAGTTCTTTTGTTCTTCTTACTGTGTTTTCTTTACCTGCGGGCTCACACACAGTGGTCACAATAACAATACAATAAAATACAATACATATGTCTTGTCTCTCGGGCCTTTTCCCTTTTTATATGGCGCGGCGGAACAAATTACATATAAAAATATAAAGCAACTATAAAAACAAAATACAAAGGAAAACCTTGCAAAGACATAACACTTTAATATGGCGCGACGTACCAGTGGGATCCACATCGCAGTCGCCCAAAATGCGATTTACGATGGCGCAAACGGCAGAACAATCAAAAATTGTGATCATCCAAAAGTGCGACGGTGCGATCTGCGATGGCGCATATCACAACTTTCAGACTTGCGATAACATATGACGAAACAATGATTGGAAATGCAACTGTGCGATCATGCGATGGCGCGATGATTGCACATCGCAAAAAAAAAACATGTGATGGCGCATATGGATGGGCGGAAACACATATAATAGAATTGCGATATTTGTGATGTTGTGATGTTGCGATGATCGCGCATCGCACATCGCAGATTTCACATCTACAAGACATTTTGAAACTTCTGAACTTGCGATCTTGCGATCTTGCACTTTTGTGCTCAAGTGGTAGGGACCACTTGTCCTTTCGCTTCATAAGTGACTTCCACCTGTTTCATTCAATATTTCATCCCTTTGGTTGTTGAGGCTTTAAACGCCCGACTTGACTGTTTTAATTAAACTGCTCCTCCGTAGACAAAATCTTCATTCCTTCTGCTGAAGTAACTTCTTCGCCATAACAAAATTAATTCCTCTGCTGTCATACTTGGTTGCAGCCCATCAAAATTTAATTCTCCTCCATTCCTCTTTAATACAGAGTGCTGTGCACTCAAAACTCTGCGCTGCTGCTGCTGCTGCTGTACTTTATTATTTGTTCTTCCTGCCCAAGGCAGGGTAGGTGACTTTAATATTTCTAACAGACAGTTTGCATACAGAAATGAGATTATACATGTATTTGGATCGGATTGGGAGCCAGATCCATCTGCCTAACCATCGACAGTTGTGTTTTTTTCCATGTAAATCAACTTGGAATGTAATTTCATACTTCCAAGATGTATGGATGATTCTTCTCTAAATTAAGAATTTTTTTTGTTTCCCAAAGTCCTTTGGAAATCTACGAATTCAATGCCCAATCTAGACCCGAAATATGTTCTCATCGTGGTGTTCCGAATACCTATTTGGCCATTAATGCCATGTGCAATTTCCATAATTAACCGTTGGAAAGGTGGGCTTTTCCCAACTAAAATATTGTTTTGAAGTATAAGAATCATGTATTTAGCCGTAATCCATGTTTTGAGTCGTCACCTAATGAAAGCAATGGATTTTGAACTAGCAAACTCGATATTGAGGCATATCAAAATGTGAAGATTTGTCGTTAATTAAAATTAATTAACTTTAAGAGGTAAAAAATGACATTTTTACTAATTATGTTGTAAGGCGTTTTTATTTGAAAACAGTTACCGAGATGTTACTGTATCCATGTTTGAACCATTAGATCAAATATTAGAGGATGATTGAAATGTTTTAGGCCATTACATCCAAGTAAATAGTTTTATATATGTTTTTAATAGTGTTAGTTTTTTTTTTTTTAATAAGTTAGATTGAATTTAGGTTTTGGTGACTTTCAAGTTAAAATATTTTTATTAATAATTTGTTAGATTTTAATCTCAATTTTTTGAATAAAATTTAAATTAATAACTTAACAAAACTAGATTTTACATAAGTTAGTTTAATGAATAAAAGAAAATTGTAAAATATATAAACATTTCGACTATGTCAAATTACACAAAATTAAAAATAAAAGTATATTAAATAAAAATATTAACATAATGTGATGAACATTTTAACTAGGTCAAAATACAATAAAAAATAAAAATAATAAAATAAAATAATAATAAACTATAAATACAGCCCATGGTATTGACCCATGGTATTCATGTGGAATGTAGTTTCTTTAAAGAGGGGAATTAAGATGCCCTAAATCAATCTTAACTTTGGATCTACCAAGAGCCAAGAGGGATTAAAAGTCTTCATATGTGAACCTCTTTTAAAGTGAAAATAGAATTTATCCCTCTAATAAATAATAATGATCTAAACTAATTATTTAATAAACTGATTTTTAAGTTTTTATAACCATTATTATTTTATAATTTTACTTCATAAAATCTATCTAAATTTTCATACATCCAAATCTACATAGTTTTTATTGTTCTATATTATTTTTGTTACGACTATTTTATTATTCCAAAAATACATGGTTTTTTTGTTATATATTATTTATGTTACAAGTGTTTTATTATTCATGAGTACTATTTCTTAATATATAAATAAATTAATTAATAATGAAAAATTTTAAAATCATGTGATCTTTTTTAAATTTACAAATTATTTCACAGGACATGATTTATCTTGAGAAATAATGATAACTGTTCATAATTCTCATTTCTTAAATAACACCAAATTTACCTTTAATTACTTAATTGTAATAGTTTGTAACTACTTAACAGTTTGTAACTACATACATACTCTTTCGGATTTGTTTTTTTTTGTTGTAGGTAAGACATTTTCCCTATATAAAATAATATATAAATTTTTTGTTTTTAATTTGAACTTGACATGTACAATGAAAATTTTTAAAATATTAAAATGGTGACTCCATTTGTATGGTCAAAACTCTCATTGACAAGTTCCTCTACATCTCTCATTTCCTCATCATTTCCAAGTACATCCACATCTCTTTCAAGCGTTAAGGTATCCCTTGTCAATAATTCTTATGCTTCTTGATGAAGAGAAACATATGAAACATAACCCATCGGATATGGAAGAGGTGTTGGGGAAACACATAATTAATATAAAAAATCTATTTTTTCTAGTCAACATGACATAAATACGGAAAATTTATTAATTTTTCACAAATAAAGGGGCCATTGAAAATTTTTTGTATCAAAGTTAATGATACAGAAGAAAGGATACATGGTGAAGAGAAGCTTCCAACCTTACAACAAGCCCTAAAAAGGCATAACGTTGAATGTATGGAATCCATTTTCCCTCATGCACATGAGAAGTGCAATGAAAAATCATGGAGTTTGGAAAATGTCACGAAGCTTATCTCAAGTTTCATTCATTTAGATCTGAAGTATATGGAAGAAGAAAAAACAGGACAATGGAGACTTATCAAGAATGTATGATTTTTTAGAAGGAAATGATGTTGACAAGGCTATCGAGGACCAAATAGCAGAATTAAAAATAGAAGAGGACTCTTCATAAAATGGGTTAGTCAAATATTTTAGAATTCAGATGACCTACGTTATCTCATTGATTCAAGCAAGCGCTCAAAAAGAGCCATAAAATAGTGATATAGAGACAATTTATTCAGAAACAAGACAAAGCTAGAATTATAGCCCGAGATAGAGTTATGGGAAGATGAACATTCCAATTGTAAGGAGTAGTCAAATATACATGAGTAGTAGTTCACTCAACATAATTCTCCACCGCTTATTCTGGAGGAGTTGGAGCTGAGAAAGTTCTTACAACCTCATCAGTTGAGGAAGGCCCACATGAGAAAATCATGAGAGATTCCTCAATGTTATTTTCATTTGAAATTCAGTCACTCTGAACTCTTTTTTTCTAGTTTTCTATTTACCTCTACCCTTAAATTCAATGCCTCAGAAAATACTAGACAAAATACACTTACCTATTCCAATCAGTTGAAAAAAAAGGTATCTCTAAAGGGTGACTTCTGGAGGAGTCTATTATTTACCAAGAGAAAAGAGGGATCAAATGTGTTGATATGAAAACCTCTTTTAAAGTGAAAATAAAATTTATCATTGTGATAAACAATAATGATCTAAACTAATTATTTAATAAAATGATTTTTCAATGTTTATAACCATTATTCTTTTAAAATTTTACTTCGTAAAATCTATCTAAATTTCCATAAATCCAAATATACATAGTTTTTCATGTTCTATATAATTTTTGTTAGAACTGTTGTATTATTACAAAAATACATGGTTTTTTTGTTATATATTATTTATGTTAGAACTGTTTTATTATTCATGAGTATTATTTCTTAATATATAAAAAAGTAATTAACAATGAAAAATTTTAAAATCATGTGATCTTTTCAAAATTTACAAATTATTTCAGAGGACATGATTTATTTTGAGAAATAATGATGAATGTTCGTAATTCTCATTTCTTAAATAACAATAAATTTACCTTTATTTACTTAATTGTAATAGTTTGTAACTACATACATACTCTTTAGGATTTTTTTTTTTGTAGGTAGGATGTTTTCCTTATATAAAAAAAATATAAATTTTTAACTTTTAATTTGAACTTTACATGTACAATGAAAATGTTAAAATATTAAAATCGTGAATTAATTTTTGTGGTCAAAATTCTCATTGACAAATTCCTCTACATCTCTCATTTCCCCATCATTTCCAAGTACATACACATCTCTTTCAAGCATTAAGGGATCCCTTGTCAATAATTCTTATGCTTCTTGATGAAAAGAAACATATGAACCAAAACCCATCAGATATGGAAGAGGTGTGGAGGAAGTGTACAATTTAATATAAAATAAATCTTTGAGAGTGCAAGCTTCTGTGATCCATAACATATTAGATATAAATCTTCCGGATAATCACATGAGAGTTTTAGGAACGACGCGTTTCGAACTACCAACTGTAGTTCATCATCAGGATAATGAAGATTGGCTGATCTGACAAACCCAATTTATACCAGAAAGAGAGAAGCAATGGTCAAAACCCAAATTTAACGGTCAAAAATAAAAATAGAAATAAAAACAGAAAACATAACAAACCCAACCCTAAAAACGCTAGTCAAAACTAAAATGATATAAAATCAAAACTAAAAACTAAAATGACACTCAAAAAAAATAAAAAAATAAAATAAAAATAAATAAAATAAAATAAATAAATAAAAATAAAAAATAAAAAATAAAAATAAAAATAAATAAATAAAAATAAAAATAAAAATAAAATAAAATAAAAAGTAAAATAATAATCAAAGTCAAAATAAAAATAAAGGAATTAATCCATAAATAAGTACATTAATAACTAAAATGTTTAATTAGGATCAAAATAAAACTAAAAATAAAGGATTTAATCAATAACTAAATAAATTAATAAATAAATACATTAATAAAAATTTTTAAAACAAATAAAATTTAAAAAAAAATTATTATTTAAAAAAAAAAATTTAACCAATTAATAAATAAATAAGTAAATTAATAAATAAAAGTATTAATAAATACATAAAATTGGAAATAAAATTCGACTACAAATAATAAAATGAAAATAAAAATAAAGGATATAATCAATGAATAAATTGAGTAATAAGTAAAAACATTAATAAATAAATAAAATTAAAGCTAGAATAAAAATAAAAATAAAAATATAAAAAATAAATTATTTTATAAATATCAAATCATAGAATAATAATAATATGACCAAAAACATAAGAATAAAAATACCAAAGAAAAAGAAAGGAAGGACCCTTATAAGGAGTGAAGAGATGGAATCCAACAACTGCTAACCTTCCATCCATCATCCCTATTCAACGTACAAGGCCTCTTTTCAATCTCTATTGCCTCCCTAAATTTCCGGTGATGGAAATGATCTACCCTAGCAAGGACTCTAGCATCTTCCAAACAAATATGATGCTTCGTCTTCTCCGCATGCTCAGCTAGTGCTGAGGACTTCATTCTACCATGCCTAATATCTGCAGAATGCTCCTGGATCCTCTTATTAATTGATCGACCAGTTTCGCCAATGTAGGGAGTCCCACAAGAGCAGGGGATCAAATAAACACCTTTCATGCTTTTTGGGTCCAACTGGTCCTTAACCGATTTAAGGGAGCTCCGAATGGTGTTTAAAGGCTGAAAAGAAGACAAGATCTTATGCTTTCTTAAAATCCGAGCAATCTTGTCAGTAGTACCTTGAATAAAAGGTAAATGAACTTTACCAATACCATCATCCATCATCATTTTCTGTCTAGGACCTTTGCTTGCATTCATGAAAGCCTTCAAACCCTGACTTCTACTATAACCATTTTTTCCGTAGACCTTAAGGAGATGAGCCTTCTCCTCATCTAAATGATCATCCTCAGAAATTCTAAGAGCTCTCGTAGCTAAAGTGTTTAGGATCCCAATTTTCTGAGCAGGAAAATGATGAGAACCAGAATGAAGATACTGCTCCGTGTGCGTCTTTTTCTGAAAAACACGATGCGAAAAAGAGCCATTATTATTTCTAGAGATGAGAACATCAAGGAACGGAAGGCTCCCCTCATTCTCTGTTTCCATAGTGAACTTGATGGAATCAGATTGATTATTCAAGTGCTGATGAAAAGCCTTTAATTCTTGCTATCCATGAGACCAATTGATGAAAGTACCATCTACAAACCGCTTCCAAACCTTGGGTTTTAAAGGAGCAGACGCTAAAGCTCTAGATTCAAAATCTTCCATAAAAAGGTTGGCCACTACTGGCGAGAGCGGGGAACCCATGGCGACACCACAAGTTTGCTCATAAAATTCTCCTTCAAAACTAAAAAAGGTAGAAGTGAGGCAAATTTCCACTAAATTAGCAGTATCAGGATCAGTGATACGCCTGATAACTTCCACTGCCTCCATGATAGGAATGTTCGTGTAGAGAGAAACAACATCAAAACTAACCATAGAGTCATTAGGTTCGCAAACCCAACTTTTTAACTCATGAACAAAAGAAGCAGAATCTTTCACGAAAGAATCTGTCTGACCAACAAGAGGCATTAGCTTGCGGACCAAATACTTAGCTAGGAGATAAGTGGGCCCACCAATAGTATTAACAATGGGTCTAAGAGGAACACCCTCTTTATGAATCTTGGGGAGCCCATAAATCCTAGGAGTGACAGGATTGCTTTCAATAAGTTTTGAGCTCATAGAACCCACAGTGCAACTCGATTTAATAGCATTGGCAACTATCTTCGAGACTTTATTAAGAGGGTTCTTAGAGAGCTTCTTATAACTCCCACTATTACAAAGATGGTCAAGCATCTTTGCTCTATAATCATCCTTATTCAAGATTACAGTTGCACCACCCTTATCAGCCTTGAGGGCAACAATATCAGGGTTTTGATTAAGGGCTTTAAGAGCCATAAATTCAGCTTTGTTAACATTGCTCCTCGGAGGCTTAGCTTTCCTAAGGGCCACAGCACAATCCTGCCTAATGACATTTTGCAAGCTCTCCGATAAATCTTTAATACCATATTCTATACTACAAATAATATCATCACGAGGAATTTTTCTAGGAGCAAGAGCGAAATTAAGGCCCTTACCTAATAACGAGAAAACAGATGAATCAAAAGAGAACCTAGAGAGATTAACAACTCTTTTATTATCTTTATTACTACTATTATTATTATTGTTAATACTACTAAAGATGTTATTAATATTATTATTACTAATATCAATATTATTGTTATAATTATTATTACCAATATTATTATTATTATTATTGCTATAGTTATTAAAATCACTAATGCTAATATTATTCTTACAAATATTGCTATTATTATTATTAATAATATTACTATCTTTGTTAGTAACGCTATTGATATTAATAATATTACTATTGTTATTAATAATATTATTCTCTTTGCTCATATCCATATTAATATTAAAAATATCATTATTGTTTATATAATTAAAATTAATATCATTTTTATCAATTCGAATATCGTTATCATTAACATTAACTTTATTATTAATATTGTGATTATTAATGGTGTTAAAATTATTACTATTGTTATTAATAGTACTAAAACTATTAATCTTAATATTATTGCTAATAATATCATTGGTGCTGTCAGTTTCAATATTATTCCTAGAAATAATATTATTATGACTAATATCTACGCTAGCATTAAAATTAAAATTGCTATGGTTGGAATTATTATTATAATTAAACCTACCACCGCTAATAAAGTTTTTACCAATACTCGTCATCGAATCAGAACCGAACCTGCTCCCGTTATCGAAAGAAGACAACGGCAAAGTGCGGCTTCCATCATGAGAGCTCCCCTTGGAGGAACCATTTGGCGTGGGG
This sequence comes from Pinus albicaulis, assembly GCA_034641835.2. NCBI lineage: Eukaryota > Viridiplantae > Streptophyta > Pinopsida > Pinales > Pinaceae > Pinus > Pinus albicaulis. The sequence goes on along the minus strand of JAXQQM020083076.1, from coordinate 90,974 downwards.
CTCAAAGAATTCATTGAATCTGAACCTGCGCTGTAATCCATGGCTTTTTTCCGCTGCGAAGAAAAGCTGCAACCCAGCCCATCGACATTAAGAGAGAACAACGCAGCATCGAGATTAAGAGAAGACCTCGGCGCAGAGACACAGTCATTACGAGAGCTCTCAGTCACGGAGGAACCATCTGCTGCGGGGTTCAAGGATTTATTAGAAACTGCGTTGTCGACCACAGTTTCCGAACCTTGAGAAGAATAACAGCAGTCACACTCATCGAATCCATACAATGGTTGCGCCATCGTCACCGGAGAAACACCATTAATAATCACAATATTAATAATAAAGTTAATGTTAATGATAACGATATTCGAATTGATAAAAATGATATTAATTTTAATTATATAAACAATAATGATATTTTTAATATTAATATGGATATGAGCAAAGAGAATAATATTATTAATAACAATAGTAATATTATTAATATCAATAGCGTTACTAACAAAGATAGTAATATTATTAATAATAATAATAGCAATATTTGTAAGAATAATATTAGCATTAGTGATTTTAATAACTATAGCAATAATAATAATAATAATATTGGTAATAATAATTATAACAATAATATTGATATTAGTAATAATAATATTAATAACATCTTTAGTAGTATTAACAATAATAATAATAGTAGTAATAAAGATAATAAAAGAGTTGTTAATCTCTCTAGGTTCTCTTTTGATTCATCTGTTTTCTCGTTATTAGGTAAGGGCCTTAATTTCGCTCTTGCTCCTAGAAAAATTCCTCGTGATGATATTATTTGTAGTATAGAATATGGTATTAAAGATTTATCGGAGAGCTTGCAAAATGTCATTAGGCAGGATTGTGCTGTGGCCCTTAGGAAAGCTAAGCCTCCGAGGAGCAATGTTAACAAAGCTGAATTTATGGCTCTTAAAGCCCTTAATCAAAACCCTGATATTGTTGCCCTCAAGGCTGATAAGGGTGGTGCAACTGTAATCTTGAATAAGGATGATTATAGAGCAAAGATGCTTGACCATCTTTGTAATAGTGGGAGTTATAAGAAGCTCTCTAAGAACCCTCTTAATAAAGTCTCGAAGATAGTTGCCAATGCTATTAAATCGAGTTGCACTGTGGGTTCTATGAGCTCAAAACTTATTGAAAGCAATCCTGTCACTCCTAGGATTTATGGGCTCCCCAAGATTCATAAAGAGGGTGTTCCTCTTAGACCCATTGTTAATACTATTGGTGGGCCCACTTATCTCCTAGCTAAGTATTTAGCCCACAAGCTAAAGCCTCTTGTTGGTCAGACAGATTCTTTCGTGAAAGATTCTGCTTCTTTTGTTCATGAGTTAAAAAGTTGGGTTTTCGAACCTAATGACTCTATGGTCAGTTTTGATGTTGTTTCTCTCTACACGAACATTCCTATCATGGAGGCGGTGGAAGTTATCAGGCATATCACTGATCCTGATACTGCTAATTTAGTGGAAATTTGCCTCACCTCTACCTTTTTTAGTTTTGAAGGAGAATTTTATGAGCAAACTTGTGGTGTCGCCATGGGTTCCCCGCTCTCGCCAGTAGTGGCCAACCTTTTTATGGAAGATTTTGAATCTAGGGCTTTAGCGTATGCTCCTTTAAAACCGAAGATTTGGAAGTGGTTTGTAGATGATACTTTCATCAATTGGTCTCATGAACAGCAAGAATTAGAGGCTTTTCATCAGCACTTGAATAATCAATCTGATTCCATCAAGTTCACTATGGAAACGGAGAATGAGGGGAGCCTTCCTTTCCTTGATGTTCTCATCTCTAGAAATAATAATGGCTCTTTTTTGCATCGTGTTTTTCGGAAAAAGACGCACACTGAGCAGTATCTTCATTCTGGTTCTCATCATTTTCCTGCTCAGAAAATTGGGGTTCTAAACACTTTACCTACAAGAGCTCTTAGAATTTCTGATGATGATCATTTAGATGAGGAGAAGGCCCATCTCCTTAAGGTCTTCGAAGATAATGGATATAGTAGAAGTCAAGGTTTGAAGGCTTTCATGAATGCAATCAAAGGTCCTAGACAAAAAATGATGATGGATTGTGGTATTGGTAAAGTTCATTTACCTTTTATTCAAGGTACTACTGACAAGATTGCTCGGATTTTAAGGAAGCATAAGATCTTGTCTTCTTTTAAGCCTTTAAACACCATTCGGAGCTCCCTTAAATCGGTTAAGGACCAGTTGGACCCAAAAAGCATGAAAGGTGTTTATTTGATCCCTTGCTCTTGTGGGACTCCCTACATTGGCGAAACTGGTCGATCGATTAATAAGAGGATCCAGGAGCATTCTGCAGATATTAGGCTTGGTAGAACCAAGTCCTCAGCGCTAGTTGAGCATGCAGAGAAGACGAAGCATCATATTTGTTTGGAAGATGCTAGAGTCCTTGCTAGGGTTGATCATTTCCATCATCGGAAATTTAGGGAGGCGATAGAGATTGAAAAGAGGCCTTGTACTTTGAATAGGGATGATGGATGGAAGGTTAGCAGTTGCTGGATTCCATCTCTTCACTCTTTATAAGGTTCTTTCCTTTCTTTTTCTTTGGTATTTTTATTCTTTTGTTTTTGGTTTTATTATTATTATTCTTTGATTTTATATTTATAAAAATAATTTATTTTTACTCTAGCTTTAATTTTATTTATTAATGTTTTTACCTATTGCTTAATTTATTCATTGATTATATCCTTTATTTTTATTTTATGTTTTTATTAATACTTTTATTTATCAATTTACTTATTTATTAATTGGTTAAAACATTTATTTTTATAAATGATAATTCTTTATTTTTAATTTTATTTGTTAAAAATTTAAATAAATAATTAAATAAATAAAATTATTAATGTATTTATTTATTAATTTAGTTATTGATTAAATCCTTTATTTTTAGTTTTATTTTAATCCTAATTAAAAAATTTTAGTTATTAATGTATTTATTTTGACTTTGATTATTATTTTACTTTTTATTTTATTTGATTTATATTTATTTTTATATTTATATTTATATTTATTTATTTATTTATATTTATTTATTGTTTATTATTTATTATTTATTTCTTTATATTTATATATTTTATTTTTGTTTATATATTTATTTATTATTATTATTATTTATTTATTTATTTATTTTTATTTTTTTTGGTGTCATTTCAGTTTTTAGGTTTGATTTTATATCATTTTAGTTTTGACTAGCGTTTTTAGGGTTGGGTTTGTTATGTTTTCTGTTTTTATTTCTATTTTTATTTTTCACCGTTAAATTTGGGTTTTGACCGTTGCTTCTCTCTTTCTGGTATAAATTGGGTTTGTCAGATCAGCCAATCTTCATTATCCTGATGATGAACTACAGTTGGTAGTTCGAAACGCGTCGTTCCTAAAACTCTCATGTGATTATCCGGAAGATTTATATCTAATAAAATAAATCTATTTTTTCTAGTTAACATGAAATAAATAGGGGAAAATTTGTTAATTGTGCACATTTAAAGGGGTCAGTGACAATTGTTTGTAACAAATTTAAGGATACAGAAGAAAGGATACATGGTGAAGAGAAGCTTCCAACCTTACAACAAGCCCTAAAAATACATAACGTTGAATGTATGGAATCCATTTTCCATCATACAGATGAGAAGTGTAATGAAAAATCATGGAATTTGCAAAATTTCACGAAGCTTATCTCAAGCTTAATTCATTTAGATCTGGAGTATATGGAAGAAGAAAAACAAGACAATAGAGAATTATCAAGAATATATGTTTCTTTAGAAGGAAAAAATGTTGACAAGGCTATTGAGAAACAAATAGCAGATTTAGAAACAGAAGAGGACTCTTTAGAAAATGGGTTAGTCAGCGATTTTGGGATCCATATTAGCTACATTATCTCAATTATTCAAGAAAGTGCTCAAAAAGAGACAAAAAATAGTGATATAGAGACAATTTATTCATAAACAAGAGAAACCTATAATTATAGCCCGAGAAAGAGTTATGGGAAGAGAAACATTCCAATTGCAAGGAGGAGTCAAAGTTACATGAGTAGTAGTTCACACAACATAATTCTCCACCACTTATTCTGGAGGAGTTGGAGCTGAGAAAGGTCATACTACCTCATCAGTTGAACAAGGCCCACAGGAGAAAAACAGAAGAGATTCCTCAATGTTATTTTCATTTTACATTCAATCACTCTAATATTTTTTTTCTAGTAGTCTCTTTACCTCTTCCCCTAAATTCAATGACTTAGAAAATACTAGACAAAATACACTTACCTATTGCAATCAGTTGAAAAAAAAGGTATCTCTAAAGGGCCACTTGGGGAGGAATCTATTATTTAAAAGATTGGGAAAATAATTTCCTTTAAAAACCAAAATGTACTATCACCAAGGAAGGGAGTTATTACATTTAAAATTTGTTCCCATTCTTGTGACTACAAAATTTGATTGTTTATTTTTATTTGATGGGAAAATAAATGATCTTTAAAAGGCACCAACGTATTCAATTATTATCCTTAAAGAAGTCACTAGATTCCCTGATTATGAGCTAATTTTTTATTCTTACTTTTGGGTCTTGATGATGTTTATTATTCTGACATAGGTGAAAAGTTCCAAAGAAGTGGAATATTGGTCGTTCAAAGAGGAATTCTGGAAACTTTATTGTAGATAATTTATTAATATAAATTATCTGAACTGAGATTAATTAATCACCCCCCAGGGTTAAGAAAGGCCCAAATGTCTCTTATCCATAAAATTGACGTTCAATATAACTCTATGCTTTATGTTTAAATGACAGGTGAAGGTGGATTTACCTTACATAAGCTTCGTAGTTGTCTCTTATGAAGTACAACATATCATAGTGATAATTTTTCATTCTATTGAGTAATTCTAGCTATAGAGAAGAGTCAGAGTTCTAGGAGTAGTATGAGAGGAATTCAACATTGCGAATGTGATAGAAGAAAATAATTTCATGGAAGGGTGAAGTCTACCATACCTGGTCATAAAAACCGAGTGCGTCCTTCACCAAAAATAAATAAACATGCAGATTTCGTCATATAGAGGTCTTGAGTACTTAGGCCAAAATGTCTCATCCATTATGAAAAAACACATCTTACATGAAATTAATAACAAATAAGTTGTTCCACATCAATTACCCAATATGGATAATTTGATTTGAGGTCAAGTAAACATAATTCTCCACCTCTTATTCTGGAGGATCAGTTGGAGTTGAGAAAGTTCCTACTACCTCTTCTTTCTTATATGCTATTCTTTCCTATACTACAACCTTATGGTGTGCACTCAAAAAGAGACAGACAATAGTGATATAGTGACAATTTATTTAGAAACAAGAGAAATCTAGAATTATAGCCTGAGATAGAAAATATCTTTTAGAGTGAAAAGCGAATTTATCCCTCTCATAAATAATAATGATTTAACTAATTATTTAATAAAATGATTTTTAAATGTTTATAACCATTATTCTTTCAAAATTTCACTTCATAAAATGTACCTCAACTTTCATACATCCAAATATACATAGTTTTTCTTGTTCTATATTATTTTTGTTACAAGTATTTTATTATTCCAAAAATGCATGGTTTTCTTGTTATATATTATTTATGTTACAAGTATTTTATTATTTATGAGTATTATTTCTTAATATATATAAAAGTAATTAATAATGAAAAAAATTAATATCATGTGATCTTTTTCAAATTTACAAATTATTTTATAGAACATGATTTATGTTGAGAAATAGTGATGAATGTTCATAATTATCATTTCTTAAATAACACTAAAATTACCTTTAGTTAGTTAATTTTCAATAATTTCAAGCATTAACCGATCCCTTGTCATTAATCCTTATGCTTCTTGATGAAAATAAACATATTAAACAAAACCCATTAGATATGGAAGAGGTGTGAGGGAAACATACAATTTAATATAAAAAAATCTATTTTTTCTAGTGAACATGACATTAATAGGCAAAAATTATTAATTGTACACATTTAAAGGGGCCAATGACAATTGTTTGTATCAAAGTCAAGGATACATAAGAAAGGATATGTGGTGAAGAGAAGCTTCCAACCTTACAACAAGCACTAAAAATCCATAACATTGAATGTATGGAATCCATTTTCCGTGATACACATGAGAAGTGCAATGAAAAATCATGGAATTTGGAAAATTTCATGAAGCATATCTCAACTTCCATTCATTTAGATCTGAACTATATGGGAGAAGAAAAACATGACAATTGAGACTTATCAAGAATATATTATTCTTTAGAAGGAAAATATGTTGACAAGGGTATGGAGGACCAAATAGTAGAATTAAAAACAGAAAAGGACTCTTCAGAAAATGGGCTAGTCAAGGATTTTGGAATCCATATGAGCTACATTACCTCACTGATTCAACCAAGTGCTCAAAAAGAGAAAGAAAATACTGATAAAGAGACAATTCATTCATAAACAAGAGAAAGTTGGAATTATAACCCGAGATTGAGTTATGGGAAGAGAAACATTCCAATTTTAAGGAGGAGTCAAAGTTACATGAGTAGTAGTTCCCTCAACATAATTCTCCACCGCTAATTCTGGAGGAGATGGAGCTGAGAAAGTTCCTACTACCTCATCAGTTGAAGAAGTCCCACATGAGAAAATCAGAAGAGATTCCTCAATGTTATTTTCATTTGACGTTCAGTCACTCTACTCTTTTTTGTCTAGTAGTCCCTTTACATTTTCCCTTAAATTCAATGACTCAAAAAATACTAGACAAAATACACTTACCTATTGCAATCAGTTGAAAAAAAAAGGTATCTTTAAAGGGTCACTTTGGGAGGAATCTATTACTTAAAAGATCGGGAAAATAATTTCCTTTAAAAACCAAAATGTACTATCACCAGGGATGGGAGTTATTACATTGAAAAAATTTTCCCATTCTTGTCACTAAAAATTTTTATTGTTGCTTTTTATTTGATGGGAAAATAAATGATCTTTAAAAGGTACCAAATTCTTCAATTATTATCCTTATAGACGCTGTTAGATTCCCTCATTATGAGCTGATTTTTTCTTCTTACTTTTGGGTAATCATGATGTTTATTATTCTAACTGAGGTGAAAATTTCCTAAGAAGTGGAATATTGGTCATTCAAAGAGGAATTATGGAAATTTTATTTATATAATTTATTAATATAAATTATCTGAACCAAGATTAATTAATCATCCCAAAGGGTTAAAAAGGCCTAATTGTCTCTTATCCATAAAATTGACGATTAATATAACTCTATGCTCTATGTTCAAATGACAGGTGAAGGTAAATTTACCATACATAAGCTTCTTAGTAGTCTCTTATCAAGTACAACATGTCATAGTGATAATTTATTATTCCATTAAATAATTCTAGCTGTAGAGGAGAGTCAGAGTTCTAGGAGTAGTATGAGAGGAATTCAACGTTGTCAATGTGATAGAAGTAAATAATTTCATGGAAGGGTGAAATCTGCCCAACCTGGTCATAAAAACCAAGTGCATCCTTCATAAATAAATAAATAAACATGCAGATTTCGTCATATACAGGTCTTGAGTACTTTGGCCAAAATGACTCATCAATTATGAAAAAACACATCTTACATGCAATTAATAACAAAGAAGTTGTTCCACATCAATTACCGAGTATGGATATTTTGATTTGAGGTCCAGTAAACATAATTCTCCACCCCTTATTCTGGAGGATCAATTGGAGCCGAGAAAGTTCCTACTACCTCTTCTTTCTTATATGCTATTCTTTCCTATACTACAACCTTACAACATTTCCTTTGCAACATGTGGTGCAATTGCTAGTTTTCTAAACAATGTTATTAATTAATATGAAATTAATATGTTTGGAGTTCTATTATCTCGTATAGATATTATGGAGTAACAAGTTTAATGTTTTTTCTTTTTTCATATTTTATTATTATGAGTAGATGCTATGGGCTACCCAATACCATGAGTTGGTGATTTAATAATAGTAAATTCATTAATGATCAAGTCAAGTTAACATATTTTTTCTATTTTTTTATCATGTTTTTTACAGTTATATAATATCTAGAATTTGAGTGACTCAAGGGTTATTTATCTCGTTGAATATATTTATAACTTTAAAAATGTATTTGAAATAACAAAAAAATCACAATCTTATTTGAAATTATCTTATTGGTGAAAAATAAATAAACAACATCTAATATATATATATATATATATATATATATATATATATATATATATCTATATTCCATATAAAAAAAATGAAAGAGTTCACTTTGCACATGCATTTAAGCATTACCTCTTTCTGAGTTCCTAACGAGACTCCAAAAAAAAGATCATAGAGCCATTGTAATTCGGCCAAAACCAAAAAATCATAACCCACAGGAAAATATCCTTGTTCATACATTGTCATCTATGGCAAGAGACAAGATCTCGCTTATATTCTCAAGCCTCCTCTTATGAGGAAAACAATAAAAAACATGAATACAGAAATGGTCAACCATATCCATAGTTTTTTGTCACCAGAAACAAAAAATATGTGTCTAGTATAGTGTATAGTTATGTGCGAGAAGCATAAATAAAACAAAATAAAATTGTTTTGAACACATAAAAAACTGAAGATATAAGAAAAGACCAGAAATAGTTTTTGAAATGGCCCCAATCATGACAAAGGGGGACGGTCCAACTCCTCTGTGCCTTCAGAACCTATTTCTCTAATTTTCCAGCTGTCCATAATCTGTTCTACACCCTCCTTAGAAAGGTGATTTGCTGCATTGTTTTGTTCCCTGTAAATGTGACACACAAAAATGAAAAAAAAATTGACCATTTAGCATCCAAATTTCCTCAATAATCGGTCTTAAGAGATGGTTTTGACATACGAAATAATTTTTGAACAATTTGATTATGTTCAATGAATCGCTGAAAATTTGAACCTAGAGACAACCCATTTGGACAAGCCGACATAGAAGAAGGTGGAGGGCTTTGAGTACTCCATAGTTATTTGTTCCACTACCAAGGCCTACCAAGCCTTCCATTCTTTTTTCACGGGCTTAAGTGTATCACTATGTTTGCTCCACAGATATTATCAGAGTTGGAAGCTCCATTGAGATATTCCCACAGAATATCTCCTTTTATAACGTATGGGGAGATCACCTTAGGACTAGATTTTTGTTTCTGGGCCGGCATTAGAGCATATATTTTCGCACTCTCCAAAGATATATCTTGGGCCTGTGGCCCCTGATGTTTAAATATGATCTTGTTCTTTGCTAACCAAATTCCCCATGATATCAATAGGGGTAGTGCCTTCTAGTTATCCTCCACACTGCCATTCGACTAATCGTGCCATGCTTCCTGGACAGTACCCCATATATATATATATATATATATGATAATAAAAACTATATTAAAACATATATAATTAACTGTATTTTTTAATTATTATATATATTTTTCCAAAAATAAAAACTACTTTATTTATTTAACATCAATAAAAAATTAATAGAAATCCACCAGTCATCAGTACAAAATGTTATTTGACCTGAGTAATCCATATCTCATTAATTAATACAACCTCATAATTCATTCTTGTATTGTTTCTACACAATATAAAATAAATTTGATATATATTTGCGAGATTTTGTGGTACATTGAGAGATCTCATCCCAACATCTAGTGAAGATAAGTATCAAAAGACCCTGATTAATGAACTCAACTCTAAATTTCCAACTAAAATTAAATCTCAATTTTTTAGTGCGAAGCATATCCTTCCCTGGCTAAACAATAAAACTAAACTTTAACTTGAAGTCTCAAAGCGATGTTCCTGGGTTAAAATTAATCTTCCCATTGAGATGTTTAGGGTTTTAAAGTTGGTTTTAGGGAGGCTTAATGTTGATTTTACTAGTTTTAAAAAAATCGATTAAATATTTCATTTTAAAACTTATTAAAAGGAAAAGTATGGAAGACAATATTATGCATATCCCTAGAGAGAATAATTTTAAAGTTATTATATGATATTAACTGTGAAGATAATACAGTAAGAGTTAATTTAATATTATTTTTTCTTAGCTAAAACTTCGTCTAATAAGTTAACAAAACAAGACCCATAGGTATTTAGTAGGAGTGAAAGCCTACCCTCTTACAAATCACCAACAAGTAATTCCATGTGGCATATGTTTCCTTGAATAAAAGTGATGAATCAACCTGCTTTGGCCTACAACAACTAGTGATGGTTGTCCCCATCACTAGTTTGAAAATTGAGTTATGATAATTTTTCCCACTGCTTAAAAAATATAGAGTTAATAGATTTTTAAATGAAACTTTTATAATGATCACTAGCTATTAAGTCATTGCAAATGGTATTTGTTGTAGTGGTTGTGGTGATCTGGGGAGGATCTTCCAAATTTTTTACATATGCCAGTATCCTTTGCAGTATCATGTTTGAGAGGGTGGTGATGTTGCGACCTATCGTACCAGTGCCAATTGCTCCTCATCGAGATCCTTGGATGCAGTGGTGGGAACCCGTGATGCCTCGTTGCGAAGGAGGGGAGGTGGGTCGCTATTGAGATGTGACTATGGTTGAGTGGTTCCAAGAAAACTAGAAAATGTTTATGGATTATCCATACGTCGGGATTTGCAGGGGGATCTTGATATGGGTCTGTCTGCTAGTTATGTGTGGGGACCTACAAGTGTGACCTTTTGATGTTTTTCTTGAATTTTTAAGTATTTTATGATGTGTATATGTATATGTATATTATGGTGACACTGACATTATCCTTGTTTCTCTTGTCGATTTGAGAGTGGTTGAGAATCCTATTTCTTGCTTCGTGGGGCATCAGCCACTGAGGAGGGTTCCAAGTGGAGCTTCTCAACCCTAGGTTGAGGGGTAGCATGATGGTGCTGGCCCCTCAGGGGAGGGTAGTAGTCTGGTCATTTCTGGGGACAATGCTCTTCTTCCTCGCATTGAGGCGGCTAAGGTGCGAGTAGCGATGATTGAGGAGAAGCTAGCTACTACTGAGGCTCGGTTAGCATAATTAGTGGATGCGTAGGGTGGAGTGTAGAGGTTGACCCAAGGTATGTTGACTCGGGGTTGTGTGGATGACCTAGACGACGCATGGCTCGAGGTATCGATGGCTCACGAGAGGGCATATCTTCCTACACTATGTTGTGTGACACTTTCTGTTTTGGCTATTGCACTTGTACTAGCACCAGGTGAAACTATCGGTCCAGAGGATCCACCTGGTGTGTCTCAGCCCTAGAGATGTTATGTATTCAGGGAAAGTGCCCATTATGAGGATGCTTCCATTATTTTCTTATGACATGTATATATATTTTTTGCCTGAACTCCGAGTGAGACACATGACATGTATTTTGACTCGCACATATTTTTTGATATATATGTGAGATATGTATTTTTTCAGCTCTTGATGATGTTTCTATGTGTATTTTGTTTTATGGATATTGTGTACCTTTTATGGTGACCTATTTCTTATGTTTTTTTCTTTTCTATGGATGATGGTTTATACAAGATGCGTTCAAGTCTAGAATATGATTAAATATGAGATCAGTAGTCTTGTTTTGATTTATTGGTATACGTGTGAATGTAATATGATCAAAATGACGACCTAATCTTCATGCATGCAAATACTTCCCAAATAGATGATAATTTTGTACTTCAAAATATTGGTTTAAATGTGAAACCACTAGCTCGAAATCAAGGTAGAGAAGTAGATGGTGAATTCCTTGGTTGAAGGAATTTCTCATCAGCCTGATGAATACATCATATTCTGCCTCATTATTGGTGGTTGATCCGATGCATACTCCATTGGTGAAGATTGTCGATCAGTCATGATAGTAAATGGCTCAGGCAACTGCTGCTACATTTTGAGACCATCGCGATGCTCCATCAGTGAATCCAAAATAATGGAGGGTGGTACGATCCATCTGTGACACGAGATCACCTCTTTGGAGCAATTCTTTGATGATTGTAATCATCAAAAAACAGATTTTTATACATGCATCTTATCTTTATGGGTAACACCTCATAATTTTTTTTGAGGTAGAGCTGATTGACGGGGTTACACTACAAGGAAAAGACCTTCTAGCAAATTTTTTTGAGGAACCGCTTATAAAAATACCCCAGACATCTGTTTCTAGTGGAGGTTCCTAAAGGATGTTGGCGGGCGGAGGTTTTTATGAATGTATTTCGTCCGGTGCTCCTATCACCGTACAATGCACCGGTGCATTTAACACGAGAAAGCATCGGTGCGGTCAAAACCTTGGCACACCGGACACCGTTCACTCTGTACGCACCCACCCAGTGCATTGTATTTCTGTAGCACACTGGTTATTTACATAAATTCCACACTGACGCCTCATAAAAATCATGCGTAAACAAAAACTGCCTGGGTCGCCCTTAAACGGACCGGGTTGCCAACGCACTGGGTAGCCCTGAAATCCCCATGCACCAACACAGGGTTAAATAAATAAAAAATTACGACCAAAAATCGCAAAAAACATAGGCACACCGGACACCATGGGCTCCTCACACACTCGCCCGGTGCGTCATATTCCTGTAGAGCACTGGTTTCTCATAGCTCTTCCGCACCGATGCTTCAGAAAAAGTGCATGAAAACAAAAGCCGCCCAGTGTGGAATAAAGAAAATGCACTGGGGCATCCATAAACCACACACACCAACAGAGGGTTAAATAAAAAAAATTTACGGCCAAAAATCCGCACAAAACATTGGCACACCGAAAACCCTGCGCTCTGTACACACCCGCCTGGTGCCTTATCATAAGGATCTACACCGGTGTGTGTTAACTCATTAGCACCGATGCATCATGAAAAGTGAGTAAAAAATGAAACCACCTGGGGTGGAATGAATGAAACACACTGGGGAAACTATAAACTCTGCTCACCAGAACAGGGTTAAATAAAAAAAAAATTATGGCCAAAAAACTACGCGAAACATTGGCTCACCGGACACCGTACCTGGTGCGTCATATTACTGTAGAGTACTGGTACGTTGCAACTATGCTGCGTCGGAGCCTCATAAAAGTGCATGAAAACAGAAATAGCCCAGGGCAGCATAGTGCAAATGCATTGGTACACCAGTAAACCCCCCCACACAGGAACAGAATTAAATAAAAAAAAAATTACAGAAAAAACCGCATTTTTCACTTTTGTCAGTGCTATGGAGATCTCAAGAAACGATGCAAGTTATCCTTGCTTGAGCCGCCTTGACATCTGTGCTCTCATTTCACTCATTGCACGTACTGCTACTGTGCATTGCCACCAATCTCCAGCTTGAATTTTGTAAAATGGTGGACAAATTTTCTTTTCCAAATTCTACAGCCAATATGCCTCCTTGACGGGTAAATGTACAAGTATTTTTATTTTTTTTCCATACTTAAGCCTTTTAGTGGATTAGAATTTCAAAAAACCTTAAAATTAACCATTAAAAAAGAAAATTTGGCGCACGGTGTGCTCAAGCTATTTGGCTCGCACCGGTTTGCGGTGCTTCCTGTAAATTTACAGGCCGCATCGCCACCGGTGCTAATGGTATATGCATCGGTTATGGGGCGATGCCAATAGGAGCATCATGTTATTTTTTATTGTTTTAAAGTGCAATGCGGTCATTTACCTGGCTACACTATTGAGAATGTGGCATCATGGTAACATAGTGTGTTCAAAGAATTATCCACCCTTGGACGCGTAATGTTGTCAGCGCACCGCATACCGCAATTCGACATTGTCAACGGTTCGGCCTAGTAAACCAATGCTAAGTGTATCCGCACCGGTTCCGGGGTGGTACCAAAGGCACACCGTGTTATTTTAAATTTATTTAAAGATAGCGATGCAGTCAATTACCTAGCCGAATCCTTGACCTATTTGAATAGTGGTGACGTGGTGCATTGACCGAAATAACTTCCCTGGGACGGCTATTTTTGTCAGTGCACGGATTACCTTATTTTCCTGTGTCAATGATGTGGCTTTTTAAAATACCACATCGATTACTATGTACAGTGGCAGGAGGGCGGTTTGCTGACTTAGCTATACGCCTTAGGGCATATAGTGTAGTCATTGCACTGCCCTCCCAACACCGCATGTATTCAATGGTGTGCCAAAAACATTTTCCGGAGCACCACCCCCAATGCGCGTAATATCATTAGGTGCACTAACTCCGGTGCTCTCTGTTGAAAGATGCACTGATACTGGTGCGTGACTGTGTTTTTTGGCGCACCGACCATTGTTTTATTTATTTTTCAAAAAATATTTATATACGTATATTTCTAAATACATGTGTCATTTAATAAAAAAGTTGTGTTTAATATGTCAATCATTTAGAGACGTGAAAGGAGAGAAGAGGGAAAACAACAACAGCAACAAGAGGAATAGTATAACATGGTTCGCTTGTGGGAGGTAAGAGAGAGGAAGAGAGATGCGTACCCTCGCCCTATTACAGCAGCGATGCAGGGGCTCCTAGGACAGGTAGGCCTCCTCAAGTTCTATGAGGAGGCTACTTCCCTAAAGTCCCATAGTTTGTTTTTGAGACATCTCACCCGAAGGTGGAATGCCCAGCAACAGGCTTTTTAGGTTGTTATCAACCATTGGTAAATGTCCACTAAGGAGGATATATACTTTATTACAGGGCTATCAAGGAGAGGGGTGGATTTTCCCTTGTTCCCCGAGGTTGCAGTTGGCTCTGTAGCAGGGAGTTAGTTAGTTTACTCCTAGAGATACATAGGAGAAAATTTACCATCTCCTGCAGATTTTTGGGTCGCTGGAGGGCAGTTTGGTGTGTTTGGTCATGAGGAGGTCCAGTGTCTCTCATTTATCATTTTGACCATTTCGCACAACACCAGTGACGAGGAACATATTAGTTTCTCGCTTTTATATTATGTTGATCCTTTAGTACAACAACCATGACTTGTCAGGAGGTCTGCCATTTTTTTGCGGCAGTTTTGTACAACATTAGCTAGATGTTGTGCTCATGCACAAGGGAGGGTAAATTTCCCTTTTGCTTCAGAGATTTTTTGTTTATTTTTTGAGAGGTTTCCAGAGAGGAGGCCTAGTTTTCTTCAGCAGCCTCGTAGGTTGATTACTGAGGCACGTATGCCCATGTGGGGGAAGATGATGCCCAAGAGGGAGGAGACTTTGTTTCCAGCGAGGATATCAGATGGTGCACTGGAGTTGCTAGCCAGTGTTGATGAGCATCCCTTGAATATGGTCCCCTGTCCTTATGCGGGGTTGTATTGGTGAGGGTGTGCCAACATTCTCTTCACAGCTGATGAGTCTCCAGATGATAAAGGTAATATTACTGTTTTATTTAAATTTATTCTAACATGTTCTTTAACCTATTTTTATTAAATTGTGTAATGAAATTGTCTAATTATTGTTGTGTACTTGTATATATTTTGCAGACATTGGCTCTTTTGATGGCAAGGAGATGCTGCCACCACCACTTGATCCAGGTGTGGATCGTAATGATGATGAGGGCATGCCAGATGCCGAGGATCATGAGGAGGCTAGTGTAGAGGGACTTGATCGTGCTAGTGCACCGGTGCGCGGTCGACTTAGTGATGCTAGATATGGGATGGAGTTGGGCGACCAACTGATTGCATTGATTGTTAAGGCGGGCATCAGGCCTGCTCATTTTAGAGACATAGAGGCTGATGATAGGCTATTACAAATGTGGAGAGGCATGTCACGTGACATGTATAGCCTGATGCACCATGTCGTAGGATTTATGACAACTTTTATGCAACTGACGAGGACTGTTGCACGTTACGATCGAGCTAAAGCATGTGATGGAAAGTCTGCGAGGCGCAGCATACCATCATCTCATGATCATTCACCTCGCACTACATGAGATAAGCATGAGCCTCCACTAGCATCTGGCAACAATAATGATGGAGATGAGGCTGGACCATCGGCCACGTCCAGTCAGTAGCCTGCAACACCCATCAGTACTCATGATCATGAGCACGCAACATCGACTCATGAGCAGGCCTCCACTAGTACTAATATTGATCATGTTGTACTACTAGCAGCTGATCCATGACATTTATATTATAGTTCTATATTTTTAACATTATTCAATTATATATATATATATAGTCCATGTATTTTATGTTCATGTTGTAGTTGTACTTAATTTACATGTTGGTGATCATCATGATGTGTATGTTATTAGGTCATGTTAGATATGTTCATTTAATGTGCAACTTGCAGATAGATGTGTATGTGATAGCATGAGTTATTTGACATGAGATGTATATTTTATGTTTGTGTTGCGATGATGTTAATATATAATGTTAATTGTGTCTTGTTAGATGATCATGATCACGATGATGCAATTAGCGATTTTGAATGTGTTTTTTAGTCAAACATAATGTTTCTACGATGGCTATCATGAACGTGATGTTTATTAATTAATTTAATATTAAATGATCATGATATTGTAAAATTGTAATATTTGTAATTCTAATTATATTTAAAATTCTAAAATTGTAAATGTAATGGTATATATGTAAATTTGTAAATTTGTAATTGTAATTGTAATTTTTTAATTTGTAAAATTGTAATGGTATATATTTAAAATTCTAAAATTTTAATTTTAATTGTAGTTATTAATTAATTTAATAATAAATGATCATGATATTGTAAAATTGTAATATTTGTAATTCTAATTGTATTTAAAATTCTAAAATTGTAAATGTAATGGTATATATGTAAATCTGTAAATTTGTAATTGTAATTGTAATTTTTTAATTTGTAAAATTGTAATTATATATATGTAAAATTCTAAAATTGTAATTGTAATTGTAATTGTAATTGTACGTGAAATTGTAAAATTGTAATTGTAATCGTAATTGTAATTCTATTTATAATTTTAATTGTATATAAAATATTTGTAAAATTTTAATTCTATTAATGTGAAATGAATTTATTAAAATTTTTAAATTTGTAAATTTGTAAATTTTAAATAATTGTAAAATAATAAATCTAGAAGAATATGACTTGTTGTAACATAATAAAGTTTAGAAAATAATGAAAATAAATTCCTGTACTTTCGAATTATCATTAATTTATTATGATCTTAGATACAAACAATAAAAATAAAAAATTATACAGTACGTGATTTTTTTTTAGATCAACGTAATTGCAAATTATCAAGTGAATTATTGATTTTAACATTAACACAATGCAAATTACCAATTAATTCAAAATACATATTATATTAATATTTTGAAAAACCCATCTTAAAAAGTATAAATATTGATTAAATAACACATGTACCATGTCACTCTTGGTTCTCATTATCACCCTTATTATCTTCTAGCTCACATGGCATGATAACACTATTGTTCTCAAAAATATGTTTTGATCTAGGTGCATGTGTCAATATGAACCACCAATCCCTATCCAACACATCTGGGTAAAAAAACACCTGGTTGCAGTGTTTGGGGAAAACATAGGGCCCCTTAGCTTCATCCCACATATTTCTAGAGTTGATACATATCAACCTACTATCGTGATATTCCTTTACACTATTCCGATCAAAGGTTTCCCACCACTTGCACCTAAAAATAACACATTGGAAAGAAGAAAAATCCACTTCAATGATATCTTGTATCTTTCCAACGCAACATAACGTCCCTCGTACTAGGTTTTGATCATGGTGGCTATATTGAGTAGATTGATCGAGCTCAAATTCCACTCCATAGTCTTCTGTGATGTTTCCAGCATCGACATTTTATGTGTGAAAATGGTGTCCATATGCCCACATAGATGGGAACAAATGCACCGATTATAAAAAAGTTAAAAAAATCATAGTGTCATGTGTCTTATAAATAATAATCCAATAGTTAAAATATGAAATGTATATGTCTTAATATAAGTTTCAAATTTACATATAAATTAAAAATATTATTACCGAGTTGCTACACCTAACCCCTACATTTAGCGCATCCTCTTCAACATGCGGGTAACGACTGGTAGCACCATATTTCTCTCTGACTTGGTCAACAACCCAACTGTTGGGGAATATTTTTGGTATATTTTCTTTTAAATGATCTATATAAGGCACATTTCTACCATTCAGCTGTCTAAATTCTTTCGTGTCACTATCCCACTTCATCTTGTTTTGTTCATATAATGTGAACCACGGTTGTGTTGCTTCAGAATTGTAAAGAACGAATTTATTGATTACTTCAATTTCTGCATTTGCTAATCAAATCAAACCAACATTATATAGTACTTAGAGATAAAAATATACATTATATCGAAGCTCAACATGAATATTAATTACTTTTTGTAAATTTGAAAAATTATAAGTCGCTTACTCTTTATCAAGTGCTTTTTTCCACTCGTTTGGAGCAATGCTCCTTCTCTTTTGTCTTCATCCATTTCATCGTCCAAAATCACCACACCTGGTATTTTGTCCATCTACTTGATGTACTCACTGGCATAATAGAAAGACTCATATGATATATACCCGTTTGCCATAGACCCCTCGGGTTTTTCCTTTTGTCAAACAAAACCTTTAAATTTCTTCATGTACCTCTCTAAGAAGAACATCCAATGACAAGAAACAACCCCAGCTATTTCAACCTAATCTACCAGGTGGATTAGAAGATGAATTTGTAAGTCCATGAAACTCGTTGGCAGTTCCTTCTCAAACATAAAAACAATGTCAACTATCTCTTGATGCCACCATGGAATGCTAGCCACATGAATCTCCTTTGACATGATCCAACATACAAATGTAGATAGTTTAGATATGGCACATCCTAGGTCTTGAGGGAATTCATGTTTCACACACCCACGCATGAACAAAGGATAATGACACTGCAAAGTTATAAACATGTGCAATAATATAAAAAATTAGTTATGTTTTATGATCCCCACATGGGATAAAATTTATTAATATACCAAATAATAAAATCACGCTTTTCACATTATACGTACTCTTCAAATTTCCATGCGATTTCAACGCCGAAAAATGGTCATCCATGGTGACATAGCGCCGTAGTGAAGACCCATATGAAGTTGGCACCCTCACATCCATTATAAATTCCTTTGCCAAAGATATATCATTTTTTTTTAAATCCATGGGACATCACCTTCTTTGAAAAACCATGAATTAGAGGGACCAGCGCCTACCTCTGATCCCCTACTTTCTAATTGTCTTGGCCAATGTTTATTTTTAGTTTTTGAAGTAATATGATCTTTCCTAACAACTAATGTGTCACTTTGTTTCGAGGATATCTGCCTCCATAAAGAAGATGAAACATTTTTAAATATATGCATGGTATCTAATAAGTGGGAAATCTTAAGATGCTCCCAATATGGGAGGTCATAAAATATATATTTCCTTTTCATCCCAATGGGCCATTTCTTAACATAGGTGTCGAAGAAATCTGGATCATCGAACATAGGCTCCCCATTTGAATCTAACATTTCTATGAACTCCTTCTCCTCCTCTCTCTTATATGCTCTAAGCCATTCAGCTGGTGTCATTATTGAAGGCCTTTGAGTTCTCTCCTTTTTACCATTGAAAGTAGATGCTTCTCTTCTGTAAGGGTGTTCTTATGGTAGGAATATCCTGGAGCAATCATATAATGGATTTCGTAGGTCCTTCGACCATATAGCATTTAGAGAAGGTCCGCAACATTTACATACAAAATACCATTTTTTTACAAGACCTGCGAGATTATATTTGTATACATTAATTAATATGCATGGAATGTTTAAGAATATCATGAAGATCAAAACAAATACTACAATGAATTAAATAACTAATATGTGAAATAATGTTGTTACATATATAAACAAATCAATCAATTAAACATGTAATTTACCATAGAAAACTCCTAAGCCTGGATAATCATGTGTCATGTAAGCACATATGTCATACAATGTAAAAATACTCTCCGCTATGATGGGTCTTGATACATCGTATACATTTATCCCATCCCATAATTCCTTCAATTCATCTACCAGTGGTTGTAAGTAAACCTCCATATTCTTCACTTATCTTCTACCAAGGAATAGGAGAGCCAACATAAGATGCTCATTCTTCACGGACAACCATGGGAGGATATTTTTATTGATCACTACTACAGGCCAAAAAAAATAATTGGTATTCTGGAGGGAATATGGGTTGACGCCATCCATGGCTATGATGAGTCATAGACTTCGTACTTCATCCTTGAATTTTTCAGGCCATGTATCCTCTGTATGCTTCATGGCTATTGAATCAGTTGGGATTCACATAATTCCAACTCTCTTCTATGTGAGGCATGCCATCCCTAAAACATAGCTAATTATTTGAAACGAAAGAGCCTTTGAATCCTTGGGATTATAGGCATGTGCCTCAATATCTTGAAAGGAGGACCAATATGTGATTCACCCTTATTTTTTTATTTATCATACCTGTCATGCCCACATTTCAGACACATCTCTTTGTCTTCATATTATCCTCTATATAGAATACAATCATTTGGACATGCATGATATGATATGTACCTTATCTTTGAATAACCTGTAGTTGGTGATCATGGAAAAATATATTAACATAAAATGTACATTAATGTCAATATAATTATTAACGTTCATAAAATTTACCATTTGTAATGTTCATTGTAGTGTACTGATTATATTTCAAATTTATGTAAGGGAGTACTTTATGGTAACTTATCTCAAAAGTTCCGAGAAACATGCATTCGACTAGCCAAACTTTGCTTTCAAGTTGTACAGTAACATCATTGTCCCCAACTAGGTAGACTTTGACTGACTGCTAGATCCAAAGAGAGGGGTGGTGGAAGAAAATTTAAGGATTTTGAAAAAGGTGTCAACGATATGAGCATCATCCCCTAGCTGATCATCATTTTGGAATGCATCTAACATCATTCTCTCCATGGAAGTTGTATCCCTTAAGTAATAATCCATACCAACCTCTATTTGATTTCCTCCATTGCCAGCTTGTGAAGAACTACTATTTCTATAGTCATTCCTAATTGGTGAATCTAGACGTAATGGGAATTGAATTGGTGGTTGAGTCAACCATTCTTGGTATCATTCCTCTCTGATTTTTTCTCTTAATTCAGTCTTCTCTCAATTTTCCATTTTTGTGGGGTGCAACGGAAGATGGTAGGTATGTCATTCATCATCACTAGAATACTAATAATTAAAAAGAAAAATGAACATGATTAGTACAAAATATATGATATCAATTAGTAATCACGTTGAAAATATTGCATGATTATAAATTGGTTTGACATTGAAATAATTACATATTAATCAATATATATACCAAACAATTATCAATATAATTACCGTCATTGTCCTGGGATTGTGGGTAGAAGATGCAATATTGTTACTATACGTAGGGTGAAGCGGTTGTCCATTTTCATCTACCAAATGTGCCTTGTGGTATGCAGCTCCTGATAAGAACTTCTAATGTTTAGGAGAAGTTTGAATATTTTGTGCATCTGAACTCGATGATGAATCTGCATGAATGTGCAAATTTTTATACATTATAAAGCTAACTAAGTTGTGCATGATTGACTGCATGGATAAAAAACATAAATTCAATTTGATAGTGAAAAAATAAAACAAATATGAAGTGAATAATACGTCTTCAGATGGATGGGGAGAACTCCCTAATGGACTTTGAGAAATGTTATGGAATGAGACGAATTTTGAAGAATTGTCCATTCCATAAAATATATGATATTTTCTTCCTGCATTTCAGCAAAACAGCAACATTTTTTGGTGCACAAACCTAAATGTAATTTTAGTGCGTAATGTACAGATAACCCCACCGATGCGTTTTTGGTACTAGGCACCGGTGTCGTTTATAACCCGATGCACAAGTGTGGTTCGATTAAAGGATGCATCGATAAATGAATAAATACAAATAAAAAATGCACAACCCTATTTTTCTTTAAGTGAAAAAAAGGGCAGTAAATTGAAAAATGGGCAGAAAAATATTTTCGAAAATCTAATTTCATAAAACATTTCTTTAAATACTAAACACTTTTCGTTATTTCACTAATTTTGCAAAAAAAATTAGCGAGAGACTTTTAGGATACATACCTAGAGCAAACAGAGCACGAGAGCACTATGGAGCAAGGAAATACATTTGAACAGAACTATTGAGACATTCAGAATTCCAAACCTCTGGTGATTTTGTTATCACAAAATCAGACCTGATAGGCTACCAATAAAATCAATCTCATGTAACTATTTCAACCCAAACTTTTGATTGAGGCTTAGCCTCGTCAACCTGAGAGGGCTCTCTCAAGGGTTAATGATTTTTTATAGAAATATAAATGGCTAACTCTATATGGGATAATAAACATATAAAAATGGATATTGGTTGTAAATAACATTAGCATGTGCACATTGGGCTTATGGAGTCATAATAGCTTCAGTAAAACAAAAAAATCTACTTAGCATGGAAGTCAAGGAATATGAGAGTTCTAGTCTAGAGATAAACATGTAAAACTGTAAAACACACAGTCAGTTTGTCTATGAAGGAAGTCAGAGAATCAATGATGAATTTTGAGTAACATAAGCAAACACCAATACAATAATATGGTAAAAGGATACTATTAGAACAAGAAAACACTAGAAATCTTTAGGAATCTTGAGTTGGCTAAGTAAAAAACTCTGTATTAAACTAAAAAACAGTTTCTTAAAATAAACACAGTCTTTTTGCTAAAAATGTCCAACCCTTAGCATTTTGAATTCTTCATCTTTATAGATCATTTACAACATAGGATAACCTTATCCTCAGCTATAGACATTTAATTCCTACCTTTTTACACCTTGCCTAACCATGTGACATGGTATTCATTACAAAATGACAACTGCAAACATAATGAACAATCCTATTACAAATAGGACTCAAACTCCTTAACTCTACTCATAAAAACTTTATCTAAACTATATTACATCATTTTCCAACTGTATTCCCATAAGGTTGAATCTAGATGATAAGCTCCAACACTTTATGACCTTAATGCTGATCTCCTGTAAACTAGGAAATTGTCCCCTGTTTTCTAGGCTTAGGATTCTTTGTGCTCTTGAGACACTCTGACCGTGACTATGAACCCATGAATTCGAGGTAATTTCATGTCAGGAACTGGAATAACATATGCCCAAAATCATCCTTAAGTGCCAGGTGTACAAAATCATCATCAAACTATCAAAAATAGCAGAAACATACCTGCACTATGAAAACAACACAATGTCATAGCGCTTTTCGTAGCACAGTCTTTTAACCCATTTCCTTCAAAATTTTGGTTTCTTTCCTCGGGGTTATCTTCATATTCACTTAAAACAACTTCCCTAGTAGTTTTAGGTCATAATACACACATTTTCCATCCAAACATTTCTGAGAAAGTGTGGAAAACGCAGTTATAGCAATTTTGTAGCACTTTTCACCCTTTTTGCTTTGTTTGCGCTACGAAACTGTTGAGTGAGTAGTTCTATTCATATTTCTTCAAAATTCAAACCAAAAATGTACCAAAACTTCAGAATGTCACTGTTTTAATCATAAAAAACAGTCATATGAACTAAAAACCCAAATTTCATGAGATTTATTCTTCATTTTCCCTTTGATTTAGCCTTTGACGTTTTAATAATTTGTCATTCTGCACCTTTGTTTTTTAGTTCATCCTGAGTTAGTTTCAGTTGTAGCTCCAATCCTCCACTTGGTCTCCTAATCTTCTATTACTCGCTCTCAAGTGAGTATTGATCACTCTGACAATCTTTGCTTCCTTGATGGCTAGAACTATCCATGTAAAAAATTGTTCTGCACTGTTTAGAATTTCAGACCTAGAAACAAAGTGCCCTCATTCTTTTGAACTTTGTTTTTTCAATACTATTCTTTCTGGCCCTCTTTCTCATGATTGCAATATCTTGGTTTGCTAGCTTCAATCTCTCCTCAAGATGTTGACACTCTGTCATGTGTTCTTTTCCATTCAATGTCTTGCTAGTTGCATGCTCCACTATTGGTGATGAGAGATCAACCACCTCTTTACGGACTCTGGCTATTTAAATAGTTTCTTGGACCTCCTTGCTACCTTCATTGAAATTCTTAGCATGCCTAGTTAAAGGCTTCCTTGCTTGAAAGATAAAGGCTACATTTTCACCGTCAAATTCAAGTTTCTTAGCTGACTTAGCATTTTTCTATTCTTTTTCATCTACTCCAATGACATCAGCTTGCACGATGGGTGTCTCTTCTATATCAATTGCATGAAGAATGTCATCTAAATTTCCTTTAATTACTGGGATGTCCTCTGTACCTGAAACAAATATTTTTCCCTTTGATGCCACTGCTTGGCTTCTTGTCATTCTCTTGATTTCCTACTTACTGGAAAAAATTTTCTGTTTTTCCTCTTTGACATTTTTTTACGTTTGTTTTGTAGGTGATGGATTTGCTGCAATAAGAACTTGTGTCTTCTGTGTCCTTTCCTCAACTTGTTTCCTTGGTTTCAACTTTACAAACCTCTTTGAATTTACAACCAGAGGCTGAATAGACTTTGCTACTGGTATTGAAGGAGTTCCTTTAGGTTTAGGGTTTTTAGGTATTGCATTTTTCAGGTCCATATCTGCATACTCAGGTTTCATGAATTCCTTGAATGATTCCATGCCAAACTTAAAACCTTTAAACCAAGTGCCTTGCCCCCTTGGTATTTATGTCACAAAAGCAATAATCTCAAGTGTGACTAGCACATTTAACATCCAAACTTTGGTATTTGTTCCACTAAAGTTTAATGCAAATTATTTAGACACTTGTGTGTGGAAACCCTGCAGATTTTCACAAAACTGGAGACAACCTGCTTTTCTAAAAGCCTCCATAACTATTTGATCTTCAATTATATCCTTCACATTTTCAGGCTCATATCTTAAGCGATGTCCCGTTGGGAAAAATACCGAGAGGGGGGGGTGAATCAATATTTTCAGCATACTCAAAACTTTTCACTTTTTCATTCCTTAAAACCCATACGCTACTTTTCTTTAGTAAACTCGCGTATATACGCGGATACCTTTCATTCAACTAGCGTATACACAGAGATCTAAATATGTCATTAATTCTTTGCTTATATCATTCCATTATTCATTTAACGGAGAACACAAACTAAAGTATGTGGGGATTGTGATGGTTGCATTCACACAAAGCACTTTTGTTATGAAGTACCATATTTTAGGGAAACTCCAAATCTAGAGAACTGTCATGCAGCTGTCACTAATATTTATTGAGAGAAAGAGTTACAACATATGTGTCAAAAGGCAGACGACGCAGATGGAGGGCACCCACCTCCGCCACAATGTCTTCCAGGGAGCACAAATTTCCACTCGTTTACCAGCCTCTCCTGGAAGGGAGCTACGGCCCCCCGATCTCGTTTACCAGCCTCACCTGGAAGGGAGCTACAACCCCCTGACTGAAGGCTACAACCCTCAGCACCACCTTGGACCACGTTTCATCAATTTTCACATTGGATCCAACCACTTCAATAGAACACAACTTGTAGGCCAAAATTCATCATATTTCCATACCGAACCCTTTCCATACTTTTAAGCTCAACCATACATCATCAGCAGATACATATCAACACAGATCAGATATCAGAAAAACAGCAGAACAGATAAGATATTTCATACCCCTTGCTTCAGCAAACCCTAGTTTGCATACGCTCTTTCCCTTCACTGATGTTGCGTATATACGCGCTTCCGTCCACACAAACCAGCGTATACCTCAGTGTATATTTTATTGCGCATACGCGCTTTCTCTTCGCCGAAGCTGCGTATATACGCGCTTCCTCCGCGTCAAAGTAGCGTATAGATCTTCAATTATTACAGAGCAGCAGACTTCTTCAGATCAGATATTCAGTTCAGATTTACCCTTTCTCTTCAGACAGATGTTCGCCTAGATGTTCGCCTCATCACAGATCTAAGCCTTCCATAAGCACATCTAGTAGATACATTTCAGATCTAGATCCCTTTCTTCATCATTGGTGCATCATCCATTCAGATTTATCTTCAAGTGTAACCCTTTCATTCAGATCTACTTCAGAGAGAAGTATTCATTCAAGCTCAGATATCTTGCACCAACACTCATGATTTGCACAATGAATTTCTTCTCCTTATATATGATTACCCTTAGTCAATACCATGAGCCCCTTTTTCAATACCATGGATCAAAACAATACCATAAGCCCAAAACTATCTGGAC
This sequence comes from Pinus albicaulis, assembly GCA_034641835.2. Classification (NCBI taxonomy): domain Eukaryota; kingdom Viridiplantae; phylum Streptophyta; class Pinopsida; order Pinales; family Pinaceae; genus Pinus; species Pinus albicaulis. Next base: position 64,678 of record JAXQQM020083076.1, on the reverse strand, counting down.
GGGGTCAATTTAGGCGGATCATTACCCAATTCAATGGGTTAATACCATGGTGGTTACCCTTGGTTTTGCACTTTTTGAGCGCTTTTGCCCATACGCGACTTGGCATGTTCCTTTCCGCGTGTATACGCGATTTCCCTTAGGCCAATACGCGTATACCAAGAGACATACTCTTTTTCATCATACTTTGAGTACATTCTGAAATCCTTTCTTCATAGTCTTCTGTACACACTGTAGAAACATAATATTTTCTTCATCAGGAACATATTCTCTCAAGCACAACTTCATCAAGTAAGTTGTCATCATCTTCATCAGGTGGGTTGCCTTTCAAGGAAAACACTTAGCATTATATTGTCAACAAACATTATATCATATCAGATTTACATCATTTACTAAGTCCATCAAGTCAAGCATAACTTCATCTTCATTCGTGGGTTGCCATCAAGGACAACACTCTGCATCATAGTTCCAACAATCTCCCCCTCTCGTGGAATTTCTTCCCTTCTACCATGCTTCTTAGAAAAACCTGTCAGTTTCTCTTAAATCTATAAAATAGCCTTGCTTGATTAGGATATGGAACAACCTCGCTTGATTATGGAACAACCTTGCTTGAGAATATGGAAGATAGTCTCTGTATAGAACATCGATAGGCTTTGCTTGACTACTTCAGAGCTTCGACACTCGTATGGAAGCAACTGAAAATGAGAATGACCAAATTAGGAAAATTTTTAATTTAAGGTGTTATCTCATAACTGAATGATGCTTCACTCATGCCCTATCATGAAAATGATGACTATGAGACAGGTAAGTACATTGAATTTGATCCCTAACTGACTCACCATACCCCTATCCTATCCTTCCCCAACGGATTCTAACATATTTTGGCTTAATTGAAAATATGGTTAAGAAACCATGCTTTCATAGTGCCCATCGTGTAATTTTCGCAGTTTGCGCTACGAAAGTATCAGCGCTTTCATATTGCAAATCATCTTTTTTGAACTCGCGAAGCTACGAAACGGAGGATTCTTGGCTAATTGTAGAAATTTAACCCGAAACCTTATGAAATGATCCCTAAATGAAAAATGTGAGTATTTTATCATAGAATGGACCCATAAAGACTTTATTTGAATTCAATGGTGACCTTTAACATTACAAAAATTGTTAACTTACCCTTAACCAAAACCTAGAATGACTTTCAAACCCATTTTGAGACCATGATAAAAAACAGAGTTGACACAATGATGTTTTGAAATTTTTTGGGTGATAACAGATTCAAACCTTGTACCATAGAATTTCAAATGATGTGAGTAAAGTTTTTTTTTTTTTTAACTTTTTTATGCAGTTGTTTTTATGCAGTAAAAGAAAGAATCAAAGTCTATTGTTTTTTTTTTACTTTTTCTGAAGTTTTTTTTATGGAGTAAAATAAAAAAATAAAAGTTTATTGTTTTTTTACTTTTTCTGCATTTTTTTTCCCTTTTCTGCAGTTTTCAGAAACAAAAAATAAAAAAAATCCATTTTTAGAAACAAAAAACCTAGATTCTTTTTGTTTCTGCCCTTTCTTCTCCCTCTTTCTATGATTTTAGAATTAGGCCTTTTAAATTTAGATTTATCAGGTTTATATAGTCATAAGACATCCAACCAATAGGATGACTTTCATAGTCAAATCCCAATCCATATTAGGCCTTGCATCAATTTAGAAAAAAATAGATTTTTTTTCATCGGTGCACCCTGCGTAACATAGCACACCATTATGCTCTGTTATACCAGTGCACTGCGAAAGTACAATGATAAAAAAAATGAAATATGTTTTTATGAGTGCGCCATATGTAACATATGACACCAATGCACTATTTCATTATGGCACGTCACCAACGTGTTTTCTTGCAAAAAAAAAAAAAACCATTTTAGAAACAAACCCTACATTCTTTTTGTTTATGCCCTTTCTTCTCCCTCTTTCTGTGATTTCAGAATTAGGGATTTTAAATTTATATTTATAGGGTTTTTATTGCTAAATATAAGCCTATGACATCCAACCCATAGGATGACCTGCATAGTCGAATCCCAATCCATGTTGGCCCTTGCGTAAATAAAATAAAATAAAAAGATTTTTTTTTTCGGTGTGCCCTGTGTACTTGAACGCACCAGTGTGCTCTATTAAACCAACGCACCACACAAGTAATGTGATAAAAAATTAGAAATTTTTTTTTTCTCAGTGCGCCATTTGTAAAATATGCAGTCGGTGCACCATTTCATTATGGTGCACCGTGAACGTTCTATTTCAAAAAAAATAAAAAATAAAAACTTTCAAAAAATACAAAACTTACATTATTTTTGTTTCTAACTTTTCTTCTCCCTCTTTCTCTGATTTCAGAATTAGGGTTTTTCAATTTATATTTATAGGGTTTGTATTGTTAAATATATACCTAAGACATCCAACCGACTAGACAATTAGCATAGTCTGATCCCAATTCATGTGGGCCCTTGGATGAATTTAAAAAAAAAAAAAAAAATTCTATCGGTGTGCCTGGCATAACATAGCGCATCGGTGCTCTTTATTGTAAAAGCGCACTGCATAAGTAATGTGATAAAAAATTAATAAGAATTTTTTTTATCGATGTGTCATATGTAAAATATGGCACCGATTTATGCTACAAAAATTAACACTCGGTGATTTTTATTATTTTATCATCGTTAACCGGTGTAGTTATTGACATATAATGCAACGGTGCACGTAGTTGACATAGAGAATCATACGGTCTATTATAATTTTTGTGTGGTTTGTTTGGAAGACACCCACGCAACAGCGTTAGTGCGTAGACCATGAAAGGCACACCCGTTTCCTGAGATTTTTTTTTTACTTGAAAAGTTGACAATTTATTTATAAATATATTAATGAATGATATGGTACAAGTTTGAGATTGATAAAGGAATGGCTGACAAGAGATCAAGTAACAAAAATACTGATAACACATCAAGAAAAGAAAAAAAAGACAAGTTCTTTGTAGATTATATACAAAAAATATTATTTTTGAACTATATGTAAGTTTAACTAATATGTGTTGTTTACTATGTATCATGCAAAGCCAAAAAATGACGAAGCTCAATAATATTATTTATGATCTAGGACTAGAAGAGCGTAAAATTTTGATGGAAAAATTGCAAAAGCATGAATCAGGTGAATGAAAAAATACTATCGATGCAATATGAGTTTCTTTTTTTAGTTTTCATTAAGAATATAATTAAAATTATTAGATAACATGTGTGAAATAGTATATTAATTCACATCTGCTTAATGTTCTATAGGGACCAATAACTCATAAAATGAATGTTGTTCTAAGAAAAGTAAAAAAAAAGAGAACATGCAAATGAAAATGAATTGCTCCTTAACTCATATGGAGTGGTGTTGGAGGTTAATGAAAGGGGGAAAAACTTTTAAAAAATTTTGAGGGATCTAGTGGAATGAATGTATAGATTTTATTTCCACTTACAATACAAAAACCAATCCAATGATTCCAAGAACCAAATTTTATCTAAACTACAAGAAGAGTTTCCAGAGAATTGGTCAATGAGACATGTCAGACTTTTAATAGCAAAAACGTACAAAAAAAAAAAGAAGGAATGACAAAGTAATATTCCTTTAGATGTTTGTCTAGAATTACTTATAAATATCACTTTTGTTATAATTACTTTTCATATTGTATCAATATAAAAATTAAATAGTTTATTGTCATGTTACATTTTTAGGAAGATTATGAAAATCTCAAAATATGAACGAGCTGATATCAGAAATATGCCAGTAGGAATTTCCAAAAAGGTGTACAAGGAGATGGTCAAAGAAATGCACAAAATTGCATTGTAGGAGGAGTCATCTCAACAACAACGTGCTTCAAATGTAATATGTAATCATTGAATTTTTCAATCATTAGGTACAATAAATAAACAATTTAGCATTAAGTATTAATTTTCAAGTATTTTCTTACAGAAAAGAAAAGGAAATGGAACCCATTCAACACATAAAACAGGACGACAAAGAAGAAAAGGATTGATATCTAAGTTTGTGAGTAATTTTTACTTCCTTATAAAAATTTATATAGATTTCATTTTTGTATTTTTTAATTTGTTTTACAAAAATCATCATTTAATGTCTTCAAATAGGTGCTAACACACAAAGAAGAACCATCAGAGGCGTTGATTGAAATTGGGTTAAATATGGGTTGTGAGTATATGTTGGCGTATCAGAACCTAATTGTGGAATTTGTAAGCATCTATCGATCTTGTTTTACTTAGCTCCGTCTATAATTAATAGAAAAAATAAATCGTTTATATTAAATATATGATTTGTTATGGGGTATAAAACTTGCAGGAAACAAAGTATGGCACTGCGCCAACAGATAAAATTCTGAAAGATGGCATGTTACATGGTTTTGAAAGAATGTGTCTAGTTTATGAGTCAATTTCTGCATTGGTACGTCATTTCTTTTCGATTTACATTGATGTATATTATTTAGTCTTGCAATTTTCATTATTCTCAGCAATGTATATACAGTCATTACAGTTTATTTTTATGTTTGTAGATGGAAGGTGAAGAAGAAGAAAACAATCAACACCATGAACAAAACATTCCTGAAAATAACCCAAGTCATGGAAGTAGCTCTAGAAGTGACAACAGTTCAAGTGAAGAATGATGATCACTATGTTTGGATATCAAAGCAAGGCATTGTATTTTTTGAAGAATGTATATGAAATCAGAAATTTTCTTTAATGTAATGGACATAGTGTCCCAATTGAAAGATAAAGGGATACCTATAACTGTCCCATTTTGTATGAAAAAGAATGTATTATTCATTTATATATATAATACTAAATGTTTTAATTTATTCTATTGCATTCTCTATTGTCGTTATTGCGTTATCCATTGTTGTTCTTAAATTCACTCATAAAAATTTAATTCATATGAATATTGCTATAAGATATATATGTGTCGACTTTTCATGAATAATAAATTTTAAAAAACCACAATAGTTATGATATGATATAACAAATTAATCCAAACATCACATTCAAATGCATTAATAAAAATTTAATTAATATGAATATTGTTTTAAGAGGTGTCGAATTTTCATGAATAATTAATTTAAAACAATCACAATAATTACACTGTCACAGGTTGATGTTTCTAAAAAATACAAAATGAAAACCAGTGTGCCTGTATTCTTAAGCGCAACGGTGCGTTTTGACAACCTATGGGCGCAGCACAAATACCAAAACCAATTAAAAATATCGACGTTTGTGTGGTACGACACTCCAGTGTGTTTATGTCCATATATGCACCGGTGCCATTTTATGACCTATGGGCATCGCATGAATACCGATACCAATTATAAATCTCGGTACGTTTGTGTGACACTATGCACGGGGGTGTTTTTGTGTCTATATGCACCGGTGCATTTGTACGACTTATAGGCACTGCAGGAATACCATTACCAATTATAAATGTCGGTGCATTTGTGCGATACTGCACACCAGGGCGTTTATGTGTCTATACACACCGGTGCATTCGTATGAAATATGGGCACCGCACGAATACCAATACCAATTATAAATCTTGGTGCATTTGTGTGATACTACGCACCAGTGCATTTCTATATGTCTACACACCGACGCATTGATATGACCTATGGGCACCGTTCAAATCAGAAGACCAATTAGAATGGCCCTGTGCATTGTATCACCAACACTATGCCTGGTGTTGTTTTATATCTTAATGGCCCCATGCATTCTCCTTCGACCGCCCTGGGGCTCTGGCTATAGGTACGCACCCGTGCATTAAATCCTGATTAGCCCACCGATGAAAAAAACATCTGTAATTACCTCCAGTCGACCATTTTGTTTTAGTTGTGTTTAATTTTCGTTAAAAGCTCCGCCAAAACCTCCATAACCATAAACGGATGTTGTAGCATATGTTTTTTTGACAATTTTCGCCAATTTTATAACACTAAAAACCTCCTTTATAACGTCCACTAGAGGGTATTTTCCTTGTAGTGTTAGCTAGGCATGTACAGTCAGGCTCTGACACGATGTATGCCCCCTTGAGGAGGAAATGTTTTATGACCTCGGGACCTTTCGATAATTTTTCAAAATTCCTGGGCCCTAGGGGGTATTTTGCGACATTGCAGCAGAAGACTAACTCCCCCTAAGTAAATAAGCGAGGAGTGATGTTGCAGTCAAATGATGTGTTTACCCATTTTTTATGTGCCTTTTTATGTTGGAGCGACTGTCATTGATTTTCATCGATGATTTATAGTTGTACCAATCGTTGTTCTAAAGGCTGAGTATCATCAAGGAGTTCGATGGCGGCGTGCAAGTTGTGGATTTCACATTCGATGGGAATCATGACTTCGATCTTGTACACTAGTTGGAAGGGTGCGAATTGTATTGAGTTTTTAATTTCCGTGCAGTATGCCCACATGGGGGAAAAAACCATGTGGTGCCAATTTGTCTTATGGTTATTCACCATATGCTGTAACATTGTTTTAAGAAATTTGTTGACATATTCTACATGTCAATTTGAATGAGGATAGTATGGAGATGCGAATTCGTGTGTGAATCCTATGTGATGAGACAACTCCTAGAATATTTTGTTTTCAAAAGGCTTTTTGTGATCGAAGACTCACTCTTTCAGCACCTCGAAGTGTGCAATGACATGGTTGACCAGAAACAGTGCCACAGTTTCTGCCGTTTTGTCATATGTGGACATGGATTCTGCCCATTTGGTGAAATAGTCGACAATGACGATGATGTATTTGTGGTTTCCAGATGATGCAGGGTTGCAAGTCATGAATTCGATCCCCCATTTACAAAAGGGACCAACTACAATGACCGTGTGCAGAGGAGCAGGAGGTGCTCTTGCATTGTGAGAGAAGCATTGAAATCACTCCCATATTTTGACTGATGTAATGCAATATCGGAATAAGGTGGGCGAAAAATATCCTACCCACAGAACGTTTTGGGCAGTAGCCATTCTAGAGAGGTGGCTGCCGCAAGCTCCACTATGATAGTCATTGAGGCCTTGCTCATCTTGGTCGTACGTGAGGCATCGGCATAGGATGGTATCAATGCCTCGCTGATAAAGGACATCTCCCATGAGGAGGTATCGGGGGGCCTCGTGGGATATGTGCCTTTGGTCGTCACGTGTGAGCTTTGGATTGAACTTTTGGGTTCACAGAAATAAGAGGATATCACCATACCAAAGATCTTCAGTCGTCAGTTGAAAGAGATGTTCGTTCGGTAGTGAGTCATTGACTAGGGATCCTTTAGTCTAATTTGGGAGGTCAGTGATGAATTTAGCTAAGAGAAAAGTTTTCTTGCTCTTGGGGGAGATGAACTATAAGTCAAAATCCTATAGTATGACTACCGAGTGAGCGTATTTGTGGTTCATCAAATGGCGGGTCAACACGTATCTCATGGGGTTAATAGTTGTGATGATAGTGGTAGTTCACAAGATAATGTAATGCCAAAGTGACCCACTGTGAGAACATGGATGCCTTGATTTTAGTCAACACTATTAATACCGAGAAATATGAAACTATTGCATTTATGAATTTGGGGTTGACTTTCAAAAAATATAAAAAATTATATTAGTCTCCAGTCCACCAATTCTCTACGGATTGAGATTATTCCAATTCTAATAAGTTCCTATGTGATATGTTCTTAATTATTATTAATAGCATTCATTTATATGTAAACATATTTTATTTATAAAAATTGTTCAAACTTTTAATGAATTTATAAAATTATATTCGTGCCATGTAGCTCCCAATCACCCCACCACCAATTTCATAGGGATTTGAGATTATTCCAATCATAATAAGTTCATCCATGATAAGTTCTTCATTATTATCTACAAGATTCATTTGAGAGTGTAAACTTCTGTGATCCATATCATATTAAAATAAAATAAATATTCTCGGAAATCACATGAGAGATTTTAGAACCAAGCTTTTCGAACTACTGAATGTAGTTCCATCATCAAGATAATGAATATTGGTTGATATATATATATATGTATTATGAAAAATAGACCTTAAAAAGGGTCAAAAATGAAAATGAAAATAAATAAATAAACAAATAAAAATTAAAAATTATTTAGTCCAAATTAAAATTAAAACTAACAAAAATAGTCACTATAAAATAAATCAAAAATAAAATATAAAACTAAAAAGAATATTCCAAAAGTTCTTTTATCTACATTATGGATCACAAAAGTCTTAGACCTAACATAAAAAGAATAAGTTAATAAATACAAAATTAATAAATTAATAAATTAAAATAAAATACATCAACAATAAAATAGATAAATAAATTAACTCAAAATTTTTTTTTTTGAATAAAAGCAAGGTCAAAATCTATGGAAAAAATAGATTTTCAACATGGTCCAAAATGAAATTAACTAATACATAAAGGAACTAAATAAATCCCTTCCTAAAGTAATAAAGTAAAAATACAAACGAAGTCAAATAACAAATAACAATAAAATAAAAATAAAGATTAAGTCAGAAAAATTAAAAATAAACATAAATTTAAAAGTAAATAAATAAATAAAAAATCTAGAACTATGGCAGCAATAGAAATAATATTTAAAGAATAAAATAAAGAAGGAAACATCAAACATCGAACACATATGAAGCAATATGTTTGATGTTCCCTTATTTATTTTATTCTTTAAATATTATTTCTATGGTTGACATAGTTTTAATTTTTCTTTTTCTTTTTCTAATTTATGTTTATTTTTAATTCTATTGACTTAATATTTATTTTTACTTTATTTTTATTTGTTATTTGAATTTGTTTGTTTTCTTATTTTATTACTTTAAGAGGGGATTTATTTGGTTCATTTATGTATTAGTTAATTTCATTTTCGACCATGTTGAACATCTATTTTTTCCATACATTTTGACATCGCTTCTATTTTTTTATTTTACTATTTTTTTTTTAGAGTTAATTTATTTATCTATATTATTGTTGATGTACTTTATTTTAATTTATTATTTTTAATTTTAGTTTTATTGACTTATTCCTTTTAGTTTTATTTTTTATTTTTGATTTATTTTATAGTGACAATTTTTTGTTAGTTTTAATTTTAATTTGGACTAAATAATTTTTAATTTTTATTTGTTTATTAATTTATTGTCATTTTCATTTTTCATCATCATTTTCATCGGTTTTAACTGTTTCTTTTTTATGCATAATATATATATATATATATATATATCCTCATGATGAACTACATGCGTCGGTTCTAAAATCTCCCCAGAAGATTTATTTTATTTTAATAAGATTCATTTATATAAGCAAATTTTATTTAGCAAAATGGTCCATTTACAATAAGATGTGTATTTTTTTTTCTTGAGTTAAAGTTGACTCATGTCAAAACAGAATGCCAAATGTCAAATAGGAATGAAAAAGATTGACATTTTTTAACTACACCAATTTCAAAAAGAAATAATTTTGGTGTAATTAGAAAAGTAATTTAATATAAAATAGATATTTATTTATTTTTAATTATAATTTTATTAAAATTTATTAGTCTAAATAAATTTATGTAATATACTATGATATTTTAATAAATCTATATTAATAACAATATAAGAAAAATCTGAGTATATTTTATTTTTTTATTTTTTTATTTTAAAATAAAGTTAAAATAAAATATTATATATATATATATATAGATATATATATTATTTTTTTTAATTATTTTTTTATATATACCATATACAATTATGTAATATTAAACACAAATTTAATTTATTTAAATCCTCTTTCAATACATTAATTTATATTAAATAAATATCAAAATACAAATATATTAAATGAAAATATAAACAATAATATATCTAGTTTCAATATATTGAGTCTCCTGTAAAAGAATATAAAGAATATATATTGATTCTCCTGTCAAACATAAATATATTAAATGAAAATATTAATAATAATACATTTACCTTCCATATATCTACTTTGCTATAAAATTCTTTTAGGCCATCCAATGTTCTTCAACTATCCTTCTAATCAAATCTTATGGCAACGGACGTCTAAGGTTTCCATCACGCTCAGGGTAAGGTAAGTTCTTCTAATTTGATCTTCCCTTAAAAAAGATCAAATTCTATTTCAAAGTTATTTTTTAGACATGGTTAGTTTTAACGAGGATATTAAATTTTTTAACTATAGTAAATTAGAGATTCAATTTTTTTGAATAATTCCAATGCAAATGCAAAGAAATGAGATATACATTATGTAAACCATTAAGTAGTCTTAAGAAGAAATAGTTGTGAATGTTACTTTGAATCAAAAGTTATCACAAAGCCAAAAATATGGAACTTGAAACATCCATGATACTAGGCTCCAATCTTTTTTCTCTTTTTTTTTTTCTTTCGGTAGTAGTGTGAAAAGAAGGAAGGTCTGTCTTCAAGTTGTTCGAGAAAAAATAATGAGTTGTTTTGAGTCTCTCGACCCCTTGATAACTTATTATTAATAAGTCAGTTCTCCTTTCAGATGAGAGTAGGGAAGGGATATAACTCAGCGGTAGTGTCACCTTGACATGGTCCTCTTGTTGGGTTTTGGGTTGTCAGAAGAATAAGTCATAGTTTCATGAATCCTTCGAATCCCGATAAGTGCCGCACTCCAGCTCGTTCCGGACTGATCTGTGCTTTTCCTTCTTTGCTCAGGGCCATGAATCACAGGCAAGGTACGTCAGAGGAAGTTCTAGTTCTGATGGGCGTACGAAGCAGGGCATGGCTTACATACAACTCACTCATCGCAAAAAAAAATAACATTTATGAAAATACCTTTAATTAAAAATTACATTATATCATCGAAGAAAAACCCTTATGAACGGTACTTTAATTAAAAATTATAGTGATGAAATGGGACATTCTGACTGTTGAGATTTTCTGTTCTAAATAAAATAGGAAAAATCTCAGTAGGTGACAAAAATTAGGAATTAGTTCCTAGATTAGCTCCAGTTTGTTGGGAGGGAGTTAATGCATGCTAAATTTGAGCTGAGAGGATTTATGAGGTCATAGATTCTCCTGCTATATAACAGATAGCCATACGTTTGTTTTGGAGAGTGTGTGTGAGAATTGTAATCTCCTGTTTGAATTAATAAGATTGCCAATGCCCTGTTGTGTGGACATAGCCCAGGAGGTTTGGGTGAACCACGGTAAAAACACTGTGTCTTTATGTGCTTGATTAAATATGCTGTGTGTTAATTGTTTAATGTATTCCGCTGTGTTTATTCCTTCAATTGGTATCGGAGCTTTGTTGGAGGAGGGCGCTATTCAACCTGTGCGTGGAGGTGTGTTGACTACTGCGTTGAAAGCGCTGTGAATTGTTCAAACAGCGAAGGGATTTGGTACAGTAAGGCGTTGGCAGCGTTGACAGAGGAATGTTGGAGGTTTCAAGAAGCTGAATGGTGCGCAGAACTGTTGGACTGGTGAGATTGCCGCACAGAGAACTGTTGGCCTGAGCTTGTGAAGTCGTGGCCTGTTGAGAAGCACTTTGATGGACCGTGCACACCATTTGCCTGCTGCTGAGAGGCCGTGCTGCTGAGCGCAATTTGAAGGCGGCCAAAGTAAACGTTGAACGTGCGTGAAGAATTGGCGCAGCGTTAATGCAATTGTTAGTGGCGTAGGCGTTGAACAGAGCAACGCGTTGAACGGCGTTGATGACCAGAGCCGAGAGTCCGTTGACTGTGATTGCTGTGCGGATCAAATTGTTTGCTGGTGCATATTGATTGAAAGTGACTGCAGAGGCAACGTTGGCAGCGTGTCAGATTTCATCGTTTAACACAGCACGGTTTCAAAAAAAAACAGTGCCCATTTTGAGAACGATGTGCTTGGAGCCCTGCTGTCCGAGGCTGAGGAGACGAGGAAGAGGTCGAATGCAGACACCTGTACATCAGAGGTAATGATGGCCAGAGGTCGCTTGAGAGAGAGACACTCCGGGGGAAAGCATAGCGACTCTCGTTCAAAGTCTAAAGGAAAGAAGACAAAGGTGAAGTGCTGGCATTGTGGGAAAACTGGACATTTAAAGAAGGACTGCTGGAAGCGACAGCAGCAAACTTCAAAAGCAGATTCTTCGACAGAGAAGAAGGAGGCAAATGCGACAGATACAGGTTCAACATCTGGTTCAGGTATGAGCGACGAAGTATTGTCTGTTAATATGTCAAATCATGATCAACATTGGTTGTTAGATTCCGGTGCATCAAACCACATGTGTATTCATAGAGAATGGTTTAAGACGTATAGATCTGTTGATGATGGCGTCGTGTACATGGGTAATGATGTTACTTGCAATATTGTTGGGATAGGAAGTATACAACTGCAAATGTTTGATGGCACAACTAGATTGTTAACAGATGTGAGACATGTTCCAGACTTAAGAAAAAATCTAATTTCACTGGGAGCACTTGACACGAATGGATATAAAACTGTAATTCAAGGTGGAGTTATGAAAATCTATAAAGGTATTTTACTAGTAATGAAAGCTAAGAAAGTAGGAAATTTGTTTCAGTTAGAAGGAAGAACAGGGCCAGTTCATGTGTCTACTGTGTCTGAACATGACAGTAGTTCCATTCACTTATGGCATCAAAGATTAGGGCATATGAGTGAAAGAGGGTTGAAAATTTTGGCTGATCGCAAGTTACTTCCAAATCTGAAGTCTGGAAAGTTAGATTTCTGTAAGCATTGCTTGTTTGGAAAACAAAGTAAACAAAAATTTAAAACATGCAAACATACTAGTAAAGGGATACTTGATTATATTCATCCAGATGTTTGGGGTCCAGCCCCTACAACTTCATATGGTGGCTCGTCATATTTTGTGTCGTTCATTGATGACTTTTCTAGGAAGGTGTGGGTCTACATGTTGAAAAGGAAGTCTGATGTTTTTTCAGTTTTCAAATAGTTTAGAGCATTGGTAGAAAACATCACTGGTAGAACAATAAAGCATTTAAGAACTGAAAATGGTGGTGAGTTTACTTCCAAGGATTTTGACAGCTATTGCAAGGATGCAGGGATCGAGAGACATAAGACCACGGTTTATACTCCTCAGCAAAATGGAGTTGCTGAACGCATGAACAAGACTCTTCTAGAGAGAGCAAGGAGTATGCTGAGTAACGCCGGGTTGCAGAAGGAGTTGTGGACGGAAGTTGTGGCAACAGCTTGTTATGTGATAAACCGATCTCCATCGACGGCCATAGACTGCAAAATTCCACAAGAGGTATGGAAAGGACACCCTTGTGATTATTCTAAACTCAGAGTGTTTGGTTGTGATGCATATGCTCTAGTGCCTAAACATCAGCGAACTAAGTTAGATCCAAAGTCTAAAAGGCATATCTTTGTTGGGTATGGTGTTGGAACAAAGGGATATAGATTGTGGGATCCTACTACCCGCAAAATCATCATCAACAGAGATGTAAAGTTTGATGAATCCTCTCTTGTACAGTTAGATGTAGATGGTAAATTGAAACAGGATGATGTATCTGACTTTCAGCACATTCAGTTTGATAGCACTTCTAATGATAGTCGTGATGACCATAGTTCAGATTCTAGTCATGAACAGGTTTCAGATACTAGTTATGAACAGGGTTCAGATATAGAGCGTGAACAGGTCTCAGATGGTGGTCATGAAGAAGTCCCTACAGGTGGTAGTCAGCCAATCCAGGAAGCACCAGAAACATCCTTAAGGAGGTCGACAAGAATCAAACGGCCACCGAGAAGGTATGATGATTATGTTACTTCAGTTGCATTTACTGCTAATGACAATGAACCTCTGTGCTATCAGGAAGCAATAGAAGGTTCGAATAGTGACAAGTGGAAAGCAGCCATGAAGGACGAAATGATGGCCTTGAGTAAGAATGGCACATGGGATCTGGTTGAGCTTCCGAAAGACAGGAAAACTGTGGGGTGTAAATGGGTTTTCAAGCTGAAACGGGTGTGAATGATACGGAGGACAGGTACAAAGCGCGACTGGTTGCAAAAGGGTTTTCTCAGAAAGCAGGCATTGACTTTCATGAGATTTTTTCACCAGTGGTTAAAATTGTTTCAATTAGAATTGTGTTAGCTTTAGTTGCTTTGTTTGATTTAGAGTTACAACAACTAGATGTTAAGACTGCTTTTCTACATGGAGATCTAGATGAGGAAATTTATATGGAACAACCAGAAGGGTTTGTTCAGCATCGCAATGAGAAATTTGTCTACAGGCTCAAGAAGTCATTATATGGCCTGAAGCAGTCGCCTCGGCAGTGGTATAAGAAGTTTGATTCTTTCATGTTGAGTCAGAAATATGTTAGAAGTGAATATGATCATGGTGTGTATTTCAAGCAATTGAAAAATGGCATGTTCATTATCTTAGTGTTGTATGTTGACGATATGCTTTTAGCAAGCAAAAGCATTGATGAAATCAACAGGTTGAAGACTCAGATGGCAAGGACATTCGATATGAAAGATCTAGGAGCAGCAAGACAGATTTTGGGCATGGAGATTCTCAGAGACAGGAGCAATGGTAAGTTGTGGCTATCACAACAGAAGTATGTTGAGAAGATACTTTTGAGGTTTGGTATGAATAATGTGAAGCCTGTGTCAGTCCCTTTTGCTTCCCATTTCAAGCTTTCTTCGGGTTTATGTCCTAATACAGATGAAGAAAAGGATTATATGTCTCGAATTCCATATGCCAATGTAGTAGGATGTTTGATGTATGCGATGGTTTGTAATCGACCAGATATTTCACATGCAGTTGGGGTTGTCAGCAGGTATATGGCAAATCCGGGTAAAGAACACTGGTCAGCAGTGAAATGGATGCTTCGGTACTTGAGAGGCACAAGTGATTATTGTATCACTTATAACAGAAGCAGTGAATATGTTTGTGGATATGTTGATTCTGATTTTGCAGGTGATTTGGATAAGAGAAGGTCAACTTCAGGGTATGTCTTTACTCTTGCAGGTGGAGCTATTAGCTAGATGTCAAAGCTACAGAACATTGTTGCTTTATCCACTACTGAAGCAGAATACATTGCTGCTTCTCATGCTTGCAAAGAGGCGGTTTGGTTGAAAGGTCTGCTTGGTGAGTTTGGTAGGCTACAGGACAACATCAGGTTACTTTGTGATAGTCAAAGTGCAATACATTTGGCTAAGAATCCAGCCTATCATAGTAAATCAAAGCATATTCCAATTAAGTACCATTTTGTAAGACAGGTTATCACTGAAAGGGGAGTCTCTCTTGAAAAGGTGCATACAAAGGAAAACTGTGCAGACATGTTCACGAAACCAGTTTTGTTGGAGAAGTTGCGTTGGTGTTTGGCTTCTCTTGGCTTGCAGAAGAGATAAAATAATAATAACAGGGCATCAGGCTAATTGTTGTCAAGGTGGAGATTGTTGAGATTTTCTGTTCTAAATAAAATAGGAAAAATCTCAGTAGGTGACAAAAATTAGGAATTAGTTCCTAGATTAGCTCCAGTTTGTTGGGAGGGAGTTAATGCATGCTAAATTTGAGCTGAGAGGATTTATGAGGCTGTTAGATTCTCCTGCTATATAACAGATAGCCATACGTTTGTTTTGGAGAGTGTGTGTGAGAATTGTAATCTCCTGTTTGAATTAATAAGATTGCCAATGCCCTGTTGTGTGGACGTAGCCCAGGAGGTTTGGGTGAACCACGGTAAAAACACTGTGTCTTTATGTGCTTGATTAAATCTGTTGTGTGTTAATTGTTTAATGTATTCCGCTTTGTTTATTCCTTCACTGACTTAGCAAGCAAGCTTTCTCCTCGATTCTTCCTCTTGCAGTATTTTCGCAAGGATAACTTGAGACACTAAATTCAAAATCCTTTCGCCAATAATACAGATAATTTCACTTGTCAGTTAATATTTACTTGAGACTTTAAATCTCAGGAAATGAAACCCGATATACCACAATGAAGTAAAACAGAAATATACCGAGAAAATATAAAACAGAAATATATTATCAGTGGTAATTGTGATTTCCATGAGAAGGCACTCTAAAGATAATTAGGTTTAAAGTTTATAAAGGATGGTCCAAACATGGATTCAAAAACATAAAATATAGTATTGATTAAAACCATGTCATATATGAACGCAGTAAGACAATCATCTAACAAGAGAAAAAATTTATTGCTATGGTCTGTGAGCATATTTAGTGGCAGAGGGAAGATCCTCCTCAAACATGCCCATAAATGTGGTAAGAGCCACGTCCATGTATTATTAAAAAAAAAATTATCATTAAGAGAATACATCAGACTCGTATTTTCGCTGAAATATTATCACCACAGAATCAGCGCATTTCCAAGAACAACACAATAATTATTCTTATTCAGGATCTCCCCAATAAGAGGAAAATCAACCATACTTATTATGCATGATACAGTATTAATGAAATATGTCCATGAATACGGTGGCACTAGTCCACTCTATCGACATGACAGTGGAACTGAATAACCATTAAAGAAATGTGAAGAGAACAGAGGATAATCTAACCTGACATAAACAAGACTCAGATCCAAGTTAAGAGGTGTGAACGGCTGCTTCCAACTAATCAAAATAAGAAAAAACAAAATACAAAAATGGAGAGAATGCATGTGGCAGCTAGCTAGTTCAAAGGATGGTGGCTCCAGCAAGCAAGGCTGCTCCAAAGATTGCCATGATACTATTTAACGTAGCAGTCCCGTCGGCTGCACTTTTCGGTGGTGAAGCGCTGCCTGGTCCTGCTGCCAAGGGGACGGAGGCCGGAGTCTGAGCAGTGTGAGATGACGACGGTGCTGAGGCTGAGCTTGGCGATTTTGCGTCTTCCAAAGGGGAAGAGGTTGTTGGAGATGTTGCAGGAGATTCAGTCGCTGCCGGCTTGGGCGTTGCGGTGATAGGAGCCTCTGCCCGTGAGGGAGCCTTTGCCCGTAAGTGAGACTTTGCCATTGAGGTTGAACACATCAATGCTAACGCAAAAACCAGGATGAGTGTTGCATGGAATCGGCCCATCTTGTTTGCACGATGTTGCTTGCCAAGAATAGTAATATAAATGAGGACACAGAATATGCAGATAGCTGGAAGGCGCGGGGGCACTTGTGAGAAACTAGGGGAAACCATGAGTGAAATATATAGGTTTGTAGTCAGTTATGATCAAGCAAAGTGGTATCCATTTTTTGAATGACACGGTAACACGCATTGTGGGATCTGAGCTGGATTGTCACCGTCTCCCGAGATCTAATTGGACAGTTTGCATCCTCACACGAGATTTGTAGTCCGTTATGGTCAAGCAAAGTAGTATATGACCTGGATTATCACCGGCTAATGAGATCTAATTGGACAGTTTGCATCCCAATACGAAATTATACATGTATATGGACCGGATTGGAGGCGAGATTCATCTGCCTGAACCATGGACAGCTGTGTTTTGTTCCATGTACATCAACTTGGAATGTAATTTCATACTTCCAAGATGTATGGATGATTCTTGTCTAAATTAAGATTCTTTTGTTTCCCAAAGTCCTTTGGAATTGTACGAATTCAATGCCCAATATAGACCCAAACTATGTTCCTCATCGTGGTGGTCCGAATACCTGTTGATTATTGCCATGTGCAATTTCCATAATTAACAATTGGAAATGTGGGCTTTTACCAACTAAGATTTTGGTTTTGAAATATAAGAATCATTGATTTAACCCTAAACCATGTTTTGAGTCATCATCTAGTTAAAGCTATGGATTTTGAAGTAGCAAACTTCAAACAATGCGAGTAAAGCTTATTTGCGGATATTGAGGCATACCAAAATGTGAAGATTTATGGTTAGTTAGTTAATTTTAAGAGGGAAAAAAATGACAACATTTCTACTAATTTTTAATAAAAAGTGTTATTAATAAATATGTATGGAGTTTTATTATCCAGTACGGATATTATTATGGAGTAAGAAGTTTAAATTTTATTGTCTTTTTTTAACATTTTAATATTATTTGTAGATATTATGGGCTACCCAATATCATGGGTTGGTGCTTTACCAATAGTAAATTCATTAATGATTAAGTTAAGATATTTGTTTTCTTTCTTTTAGATCATGTTTTTTTATGTTATTTAATATGTAGAATTTGAGTGTCTTAAGGGTTATTTATGTGGATGAATTTTATACATTTAAAAATGTATTTTAAATAATAAAAAAATCATAATCTTGCTTGAAATTATCTTATTGGTGAAAAAATATATAAGCAACTCTTAATCGATCCGCCAAGAAAGAAAATAGGTGCACGGTAAATTACTACTATGACTCATTTCCTCACTTGTCGGGCTGAAGCACAACCAGTGAAGAGTTGTACTGCAAACACGGAGGAAAAGTTCATTTTTGAGCATATTGTGTCATAGTTTGGTTGTCCAAATATCCTAATGAGAAAAAAAGGTACGCATTCTCTAAATAGAACTATTGAATACTTGACTAAAGAGTTCCATGTGGGTTACAAAAAAATTATTTCATCATCCCCAAGCGAATGGCAAGGTCGAAGGTTTCAACAAAATACTAGAGAATGCGCTAACAAAGGTGTGTAATGTTAATAGAAATGACTGGGATCTCCGCATTACTGCAATTTTTTGGGCCTAGAGAACTACCTATAATAAGCTGACATGTCAGACCCTGTTCTGATTAGTGTATGGCCAGGAAGCAGTGATGTGGATGTAATATATTGTACCTAGTCTTTACATCATAGTAGTGAAGAATATGGCGGACAGCTACATTATGAAGCAAACATTGGTGCAATTGCTCGACTTGGAAGAGGATGGGTTCATCGCTGGGTTTCATCAGCAGGTTCATCGCTAGATTTTGAAGTAGCAAACTTCAAACAATGCGAGTAAAGCTTATTTGTAGATATTGAGGCATACCAAAATGTGAAGATTTATGGTTAGTTATTTAATTTTAAGAGGGAAAAAATGACAACATCTCTACTAATTTTTAATAAAAAGTGTTATTAATAAATATTTATGGAGTTTTATTCTCCACTACAGATATTATTATGGAGTAAGAAGTTTAAATTTTATTGCTTTTTTTTACATTTTAATATTATTTGTAGATATTATGGGCTACCCAATATCATGGGTTGGTGCTTTACCAACAGTAAATTCATTAATGATTAAGTCAAGTTAAGATATTTGTTTTCTTTCTTTTAGATCATGTTTTTTATATTATTTAATATCTAGAATTTGAGTGTCTTAAGGGTTATTTATGTGGAAGAATTTATTTATACATTTAAAAATGTATTTTAAATAATAATAAAATCACAATCTTGCTTGAAATTATCTTATTGGTGAAAAAATATATAAACAACTCTTAATCGATCCACCAAGAAAGAAAATGGGTGCACGGTACATTATTACTACAACTCATTTCCTCACTTGTCGGGCTGAAGCACAACCAGTGAAGAGTTGTACTACAAATACAGAGGAAAAGTTCATTTTTGAGCATATTGTGTCAGAGTTTGGTTGTCCAAATATCCTAATGAGAAAAAATGGTATTCCTTCTCTAAATAGAACTATTGAAGACTTCACCAAAGCGTTCCATGTAGGTTACAAAAAAATTATTTCATCATCCCCAGGCGAATGGCAAGGTCGAACGTTTCAACAAAATACTAGAGAATGCACTAACAAAGGTGTGTAATGTTAATATAAATGATTGGGATCTCCGCATTTCTGCAATTTTATGGGCCTAGAGAACTACCTATAAGAAGGTGACATGTCAGACCATGTTCTAATTAGTATATGGCAAGGAAGCAGTGATCTGGATGTAATATATTGTACCTAGTCTTTGCATCATAGTAGTGAAGAATATGGCAGACAACTACATTATGAAGCAAACATTGGTGCAATTGCTCGACTTGGAAGAGGATTGGTTCATCACTGGGTTTCATCAGCAGGTTCAGAAGGAGAGGGAGAAGGCCTAGCATGACCGACATATTAAGAAAAATAAGTTCATGGACGAAGACCTTGTTCTTTTGTATGAGAACAAGTTTTTGAAGTTCCCGGGAAAGTTGCAAATGCACTGGTTGGGTTTGTATATTTTCAGGCATGTGACGGAAGGAGGTGCAGTTCAACTCGTGAAGCTTAATGGATAATTGTTCCTTGTTCGTATTAATGGAATTCAATTGAAGTTGCACAAAGATGATTCCCTCCTTGGCAGTTAGCAATGACTATATGGTCAACGCAGAGTTTTAATGCTCCGTGTAGTTGATAGTGGGCACAACACTATAAATGAGTTGTAGACACAGGCGAGCGCGAGTTAAGAGAGAGGGTTTCAGTAGATCGTGGCTCAAGTGAGCGAGGTCACATAATTTGAAAACCAGTGCACCGAAGAGATTCCACCATTGAAGGATTAGGCTTGCGTGGCATCAAATCAAAGATCGATGGCGCACCAACTTTGTGACTCGGGACAAGTTACAGTTTTGTGTTGGGGGCCTGTTGGACATGGGACCCCTCTATGAAAGAAGTTAGAGAAATATTATGTAGCTCAATGAGCATAATGTGCAGGGTAGAGTCCATTTTAAGTCTTAGAGTCTTCGGTGTGGGTAAAATCCCCTTATTATGTAATGGGATGGGGATATTTTGTGAATGTTTAACTTCGCCCATGGTTTTGGACCATGGCATTGTAAATGAAAAATCTATATACAGAGTCTAGATAGAGGTCGTAGAGAAGTCTTTGACGATGAATGGATTGATCAAATTAAGTTAGATTTAATATTCTTTTGAGTTCATGGAAAATTTTAGGGGCTAATATTCGTAGGTGTGCTAATTTTCCATGGTTTTTCCAAAAAAAGATTCCGCAATTTCCATTTTTTTCTAAAAGTGATTCGCCCAAATTTTATAGTATAAAATTATATTATCCTAAAAATAACCAAAATTTTATAAATACTATATAAATTCATTAAAAATTTGGATATATCTAAAAAAATATCACCAAAATTTTTAGAATGTACATATTAGGGACTCGTAAGATTCGCTAAGTTTCTAAACTTTAGGATAAATTTCCATCCTTAAAATTTTCCCTGTTTGAGTTAGAGTTTGTGGTTTTGGGTTAGAGGAAAGGCTCTTACTGTTAAGTGCCTGGAGACCTTAGGAAGTCTGCAACTAAGTGTGCAGGGTGGAATTTAATGTAAGGGAAAGATCTGAGTGATAATAAAAGACCTTTGAAGATAGATAGGAATTTTTTTTTTATGTATTTACTTTACTTGTTGTTTATGCTTATTTGTGCTAAGTAAGGGTTGTGATATATAATTGCACAACGTAGTTCTATTTTGGTGGCTTACATTGTTTTATGCATGATCAAATGAGATCACGTAGTCTGCAGGTGATTTCAATATATGTGTTGAACCACAACTTTATTATTGATATATTTGTTCTGCAAAGCTCTGCCAAGGAAGAAAATACCTAAATCCATAGTCCAATGTCCCTCTGGATGCAAAAAATTGGTTCTAGCATCCCCCTATATTGTCTTGGGTGAGACTTCAGTTTGCGCAAGCAAATCATTTCTGAAAGGGCCGGTAATAATGGGTTTTGTTGGTTCATGTAGCCACATTTGAACCTGGGTCTAGGCCCCCTCAAGGCAAAAAATCGTTCTGTTACCAGGACCGAGATCTAACTAAGCGATAGCTTGATGTGGCATCCATCTAAGAAACAGATTGAATATTCAGTAGATCTAAACGAAAACAAGTTTGTTGTGCAAGAAAAAATAAATCTGCGCATCTTTACTGAACATTGGTTATAAAATTATATCTATATCGACCAGTACGAGATATTTTTCTCATCATTTTCTGCTCATTTGTATGGGTGGATATCAAAAATATCTGGGTGGACAAGCCATTTCAATAATAAGCTTACTACGTGGACTCCATATTTGATTAAGCAGCTTAGGAATATTGATAACGATATCACAAGGGTTGTCGATTATTGGATCGATAATATCCTTGGAGGGTTTATTACGGAGTTCGCGATCGATACCTCTGTATCCTATAGCGAAGCGAAGCACAAAATTTTCACGGTTCCGCAAGGTAAGTACCTAAATTCAATGAATTTTTGGATTTAGAAGCTATGGTGTGAAGAGGGTGTACTACAGATTCACTTACATTGATGTCCAGAGAAAGAAAACGCATTGTTATGAAAAGTAGTGAAATATTCAGAACAAATTGGGGTACTTACGTTGAATCTGAATACAGTACATTGTTTGGATTTAAAGAAGTAGAATGAAACCTTGCTATCCTGAGAAATGTGTCGTTGATATACGACAACCATTAGAGCATTGCATAGATTCCCCAACCTTCCACCCCCTTCATCACCCATTTCCATTTCATTCCACCTCCACCTCCCTCATTCACCATGGCCCAACCACCAAAGATGCATGTTTTCAAGGGATCAGGTGATCCTGGACAATTCTGGTTTATTCTAGAGGCAATATGGAATTATCATAATATTATAGATGAAAATATAAAGAAAGCTGAGTTCGTTACAACGTTTAAAGATAGAGCATTGTCTTGTTACATGAAATATACTACAACTAATGGAAATGCTACATTGGTTGAGATGAAGAATGCGTTGAAAATTGAATTCAAGAAACCAAAGTCGCAGTCCCATTGTATCACAGAGATCAAAGAGATTAGGTAGCTTGTTACTGAGACTGTGTGGGAGGTAGCACGAATATTTAAGATATTTCTAAGCCATATTAGCTTCAATATCATGGATGAACAACATAAATAGTGGTTCATGGATGCATTTTTTCCTCATCTCTGATTGTTGTTGTCACAACAGAGGATTGCAACTTAGGCTGAAGCACTGGACATCGCGATGAAGCATGAAGCTTCGCCAGTGGCTAATACAAGCATAGCACTTCAACAGATTAAAACTTATTTGGTGAGCTTGCATATGGAGCTCCAATATATAAATAAGGGAAAGGAGGTTAGACTTGGTATGAGAGTAGAGGTATGGCGTATCAAGTGTAAATATGAGGGTAATTATAAGGATCAGTGCCATGTTTATCGAGACTATGTGGGTGTTGGGATGCCGAGTCCACTGAAGTTTGGATCGAGTGTTGGTCCAAGTGAAGGGCCTAATTTTTGGTGTAGCATATGCGAAGTTTTAGGCGGGAATTCGACAAAGTATTATCATCTTCTCCATAATTATGTCATATCATTGAAGCAACTCTTTTGTAACTATTGTTGTTCGGTAGGGCGTGATGAAAAACATTGTTGAAGCTATGATTTAGTGATGCAACACAATCCTTGTGCATATAGAATGCAAGTATAAGGGCATGAAGCTCCAAGTTCTCCAACAATGTGAGGAGGTTTCCACGGCTGAGGGTGTGGTCGAGGAGGAGGCACGTGGCCTGGACGAGGGTAGATCATATGTTACAACTACGGACAACCTAGACATTTTTCCTGGGATTTTAAAAATCCTACTGTGGCTTCTTGTAAGTATTGTGAATAATTTCGTAATGAAAATGATGTTTTTCCCATTTGACTAGCTAAAATGTAGGAGAAGCGCAAGCATGAGCCAACTCAAAGCATACAAATGATGAGGGCCAAACCACGCTAGGAACATCCAAGCATTAACATAGAAACACACAGTGGTGTGAATACAAGAGAATAGCATGTGGAAAGAAAGAGGCATAAGCTGAAGATAAGAGTGTTTGGTTTAATGTACAGTGCAAGAAAGCGATATTCATGGAAGCATACAAGACCCTTTTTACTCACAAATCTTCCACATCAACTGCAAAAAGGTAGTTGTTTCCATTAAAGAATAAGCCTGCAAAGAATATTAAAGTAAAGGAAGCCAATATTTCTAACTTGGTGCCCTTCTTGAATACTTGCGTGAAGTTAGTAATGGGCTAGAAGGTTGTATAAGGGCTAGAGGAGCTGATAGATAACTATGTTGGAAATGAAGAGGTGTGATTGGAACAATGCGTGGTAAATAAAGGGTACAAAAATAGGAAAATAATTGGCCACGAGATGATTTGAATGCGAAAATCGGAGGTTATGATATGGATCAAGTCATTATGGATCTGGGATCAGATGCCAACATTTTTCCTAAATAGACATGGGAATGGATGGGAAGGTATAAGCTGCAATGTTGGCCAGTTAAGCTGAGAATGGAAAACCAGCAGAATATCATTCGTATGGTGTGATTGCATGGAATCAATGTAGATATTGATGGAGAAAGAATATTGGTCGACTTCAAAGTCATCGAGATTGTTGATGATAGTAATCCTTATCCTATGTTGATGGTATTTGATTGGTCTCACGACATGGATGCTATAATCAACTTGAAGAATATGTAAATGGTGTTTCAGAAGGATGGAACCCGAGTTGTTGTGGCATTACATCTCTCTGAAGGTGCACTCTATACAGATCTTTTCCAACATGAATATGGGGATCTTGAGATTGATCAAATCTATAAGCTTGTTGCATAGGACGAAGACTGGGTCAATCCCACTATAGATGGCAGAATATGTTGGGAGTGTGATAGTTCATGCATTTCATATTACAATGAGGACTTGGAGCATTGGCATAATCGCTTGCATGAAGCAACTACTAAGCGATGTAACAGAATTACCAAATCACTTCGATGTGTTAGAGAGCAGGCACGTGACTTGCCTTTTCATGATGGAACAAGGAATGTTATCTTGTTTCTGGAAGAATATTAACAGAAGGTACTAGAATAACAGAGGTATGAAGCTTTGGACTTCACATTAAGGTCCACTCAAGCTCGATGGTGGGGTGTGCAAAGAGAATGTTTAGGAGGATGGAAGGATTTTTTCAAATTGATAAGGCTAAGGTTTTTCCATGTAGACACAAATATCATGGAGAATAAAAATGGTCACAAATATCCTCATGAGAATTTATCTTTTTTGACTGCATATTGGGATGCAGAACCTCAACGAAAATGGGTGCACATGTTCTTCTTTTCCTTGGATACGACACCTCAGTAGTGATATATGGAAACCGAGCTGTGACATGGCACTACAGATTGGGATGAAATGATGGCAGGATTCTGCTAACATATAGCTTCATTGATGGTTGGGAATCTATTAATGCATCTCTTTAAGAATTCAAAGTAGGATTATTCAAAATTACTAAGGAGCCAAGGACTCTAGTGTAGCCTGATTGGGATTTGCAATTGGAACAAGCCCGTGAATGTTACAGTTTGACCACAGAGTAAGGAGAGGAGGATCTGTGTGACATTAATATACCTAAGTCATAAAGACAAAAATAGGTTGTAGGGCCTAAAGTATCAATCCCAGACATAGAACAATGTGTCAGGACTCAACAAGTCAACATTGGCTCAGAGTCGGAGCCCAAATTTGTGAATATTAATGAATATTGGGATGATGACATTGTAAGCAAGGTCACTGAGTTGTTACGTGAATACTAGGACCTATTCCCAACAAATTTATTGGAATTGAAAGGAATTGTTTGTGATATAGGAGTGATGAACATAACTTTGAAGACTTATGGGAAGCCGATAAAGAAACACCCCTATCAATTGAACCCAAAATACAAGGAGAGAGTGAGGGAAATATTGGAAATACTGTGGGGGGGGTGGGGGGGGTGAATCAATATTCCTTTCAATTAGAGCATTAGTTAATCTTCAATTATTATCAGTGTTTGTACAATTATAGAAGAAAACAAGAGGAACACAAATGCACACAGTTTTTAAGGTGAAAACCCACTCTGGGAAAAAAACCACCCAATGATTTTCTAATAATTCTTTAATATTCAACTCCAATTGAAAATAAAGCTCCAACTTCCTAGAATCTAGAAAAGCATTCTTCTCCAACTCCCATTGGATGGATGCTCCAACACCTGAGATTCTTCAGTAGTCAACTGAACGGATGCCCCAACACCCAATGAGCTACAATTCACCCTAGCATCACCCTACCACCCTATAGAAGAATAAAAGAAGAATGGACTCCCGTACCAGGGAAAATGGTCCACTTTAAAATGATATAGAATGATGTAAAAGAAGAAGATATACTAGACCATAACCCCAACTTTGACGCAGCCACCTAGTGATGAACCTAGACCTCCCAACACTGCCTCTTCAACCCTTGGCAGATAGACACTAGTACAATTTGTACAATAATGTATTTACAATGACTAAGTACAATGATACCTTTACAATGATTGTATGCAGTCCTGCCCACTTGAAGACTTCATATGATGAACTTCTTGCTGCTATTATTCACCTTGGTTGTTGCTTTTGTCATGCTACCATTTTCTGCACCTTGCTTTGCTTTTTTGACGTAGAAAGTCTGGTCCTTTGCAACCCTTGACAACACATGATCTAGCTTTTTCTTGCCTTCTAGGAGCTCGATATTGAATCTGGTGTATCTCTGTTATTTCATATCCTAAATATCTGATTTTTGGTCCTGTAGTATTCCTTTGAGTATTCTTTCCAATGCCATAGGTCTGACCCAATTTGGTTTCTTCAAGAGATATTTATACCCAATCTCTCACAATGCCTAATTAAGGACTGCTTCAGAAGATCCCAATTGTACGGCGTGCCACGTGTCACTGTTTCTTCATTTGTCTCTAAAATTGATAGAGAAAAAGTTATAGACTATGCACTATCTGCCACTTTTTACAGAATTCCAATCTGTTACTCATAGAGAGATTTATGATGATTTTACCAAGGTCACTTCTTTGACATGAATTTCAGGAGCCTACAAAAACCCCGAATTCCACAAATCATATCTCCAAAAATATTGTGCACCTTGATCTGAAATTTTTACTTCAGCTTCCTCAATATTTCAGCTTCATCTCATAAAAAATTCAGCTTCTAAATATTCGTTGAAAAAACGTTAGAGAGAAAATTCCACGATGACCTGTTTTAGATGGCCGAATCCCTTGCATGAGGAAATGAAGATCACAATTTATATGAATGCTTAATTTGATAGGGGCTTCAACAAGTGAACGTGGGAGGGATTTTAGGAGCATAAAAAATATTAATTATGAATTTTCAATGACCCATGCTGCAACCCCATGGGGTTTTAGCCCACTAACTGGGGGTAAAAACTTCAATCATGAATATCTCTCAAACCGTGAAGAATTACATGGCGTGCCATATATCAACAGAAACATCTCGAGAAGTAGAAATAATCAAAAGCATTATTGACCCAGAATATATTATTTTTGTAGCTCCAAATTCCCATGAAATATTGGGTTAGCCCCTGTTGCTGCTTGGGTTGACATCAATGACAACCACTGATCAAAAATCTCCCCTTTTGGCATTGATGGCAACACAAGTACTCCCCATGCGATCATGACACCTATTCCTACAACATTCTCTCCCCCTTTGACATCAATGGCAAAGGGTAACTCCCCCTGAAACACAACCATCCTGCAGACCTATACACACTTCCACTCCCCCTGACACACAACCGTCCTGCAGACCTGTAATATAATGATAACTTGGGAGAATCCCAAGCTTTTGACGAAGATATTCCAATGCTGGAAAATATTTAATATGTGATTCTTTTGGTGCTGCTTGGAATCTTGCTACTTGTCCAACTGCTTGCATAACATCTGGTTGGGAGGTTGTTACATATAGAAGACTATTAATCATAGATCTATACAACCTTTGATCCACATCCTTATATGAGTCGTCTATGCTCAGTTTGCAACCTGTTACCATTGGAGTAAGGATGGGCTTACAATCTTCCATTTTAAATTTCTTGAGCATTTCCTAGATGTAATTGGCTTGACATATAAATATTCCTTTCTCTTGCTAAGATATTTGAAGTATGTCAGCTCACCAAGTAAAGACATCTCAAAATCACTTTACACCTTTGTAGCAAAATTCTTACTTAGTCGATCATCATTTCTACCAATTATTGTATCATCCTCTTTAGCTATTAGACATGCTTTAGTTGCTTCATCGAGAACATATATGTCGTTTGGAGCTCGACTTGCTGTAGCCACAATTTCACCATACACACCTTTCCTGGTTTCACATTTCGTGGATTTGAATAGTATTGTGTGTCCTTGATCACACATTTGTCCAACACTGAGCAGATTGTGATTCATGTTTTCAACCAATAGAACATTCTTCGCTAGAACATATTTGCTTCTAAGAGTGATAGTACCTGATTTTATAACATTTGAAGATCCATCATTTCCAAAGGACACGGTTCCATCCTTCTTCTCTGTCAGAGATACAAAATTATTTCTATCTCCAGTCATATGCATTGAGCAACCACTATCAACATACCACACATCTTTGTTCTTTTGAGACTTGAGAGAGAGAGCACAATTATCATTCTTCTTCTTCTTCCATGTTCGTTCATTCTGTGGCTTCGAAGATTCTTCTGGAGGATTTTCAAGTCTTCAGTCTTTGGCTATGTGTCCAAAGTTTCGACATTTGTAACATTAAATATTATTTCTTAAATGTTCAAATCTATTGATGTCTCGCTGAGCCCTAGGAGGTTCATATTTGACAGATCTCCTGGAATTGTATTCGTTCCTAGGGTACATGTGACATTCTACAGCTTTATGACCAAATTTTCCACATGAATAACAGTAGCCATAAAAAATATGTTGGTACCTGGATGGAAAATTTCGTCGAGGAATTCTCTTCCAAGGCTATTCTTGTGAATCTTGTCCAATGAAGTCTACATGCATGTCAGATCTCATAGGCTCATTGTATTTTTTTGTAGAAGGTCCTGCTTCTTCTTCTTTGTAACCGATGCCAGTTTTGTCGCTGTAAGATCGTTGATTGTTAATGAGTTCTTCCAATGCCCTTGAGTTGTTCGCATAGTTTTGGATAGTTTTTCCTTTCGTCACTTCCTCACGCAGCGAGTCTACTTTGTCTTCTGATTCTTCCCTTTCTTGGTTGCTTTCTTCCAATTTCTTTTGAAGTGACTCTTAAATGTATTTGTGCTCTTCAACTTCAATTTTGAGACCTTGAACTTGTTCTTCAAGAGTTTTGGAATAGATCTTCTCCACCTTGAGATCTTTTATAAGCTTGATTGCTTCCTCATAAAATTTGTCTATGGTCCATCCTTCTTCTTCGTTGCCTGATACCTCTTGCTTATTGTGCTTGGGTTTATTGTGCCTGGCCATAAACAATACTCTCTCATTGGCTTCTTCTTCACTATCATTGTCTTCATTGCATGATGAGCTATCTTCTTTAGAGAGAAAGTTCCTTTTGGATCTTTGCCTGTTGAATTTCTTAAATCCTTTCTTTCTTTTTGAATTGCCTTTACTTTTGTTTGGACATTTTGCTGCAAAATGCCCAACCTCATTACAGCTAAAACATATCAATGGAAGTTTACCTTTGAATTTTCCCTTACCAATTTGTAGTTTTCTCGTGAAGTAAGCATATTCTTCATTTGAAAGACCTTCTTCATCATCTCCCTTTTCTTCACACTTGCAAGTGCATGTCTTTTCAATTGAAGGTTGTTCATCCTTATTGGTTTTCTTAGATGCAACGAACGCAGTTTCTAGATGCAAAGTACACTCTTCTTCATCAAGTCTCATTTCATATGCTATGAGAACTCCATGTAATTCCTCTTTGTTGAGTTTGTCCAGATTTGCATTGTATTCTAAGACCAATACCTTTGGGTTGAATCTCCATGGTAACGTTCTAAGAATATTCCATATAATAGTCTTCTCCTCAATTGGCTCTCCCAATCCTTCCAGAGTATTGGTTATTTCATCAACGTATTGAAAGTATGTAGAAATGTTGCAATCTTCTTTCATTTTGTGTTGCTCAAATTTTTCTCTATAGATTTGAAGCTTTGCTTCTTTGACATTTGAGTGACTTGCATATATATTCTCAAGCTTGTCCCATACATTTTTGGCGGTTTTACAACTCAACACCTTATGATAAGAAGATTCAATAAGTCCACTAATAATAATATTCTGTGCTTTTGCATCATTTACCAAATTATTCTTACCTTTTTCATCCGCGATAGAAGTAAATCCATTTTGAACAGTGTCCCATACTTTGTAACCTTGCGCCAAGAGATAGACCTCCATTATTCCTTTCCAAAGTGCATAGCTATTTTCATTGAATAGAGGTACACCATTCTTGGTATGCTCCATGACCTCCTTCCAGCTGTTAAACTTCTATTGAAGGAACCAAGCTCTGATACCAATTATTGGAAATACTGAGGGGGGGGTGAATCAGTATTCCTTTCAATTAGAGCATTAGTTAATATTCAATTATTATCAGTGTTTGTACAATGATAGTAACAAACAAGAGGAACACAAATGCACACAGTTTTTAAGGTGGGAACCCACTCCGGGACAGAAACCACCTAATTCTTTTATAATAATTCTTTAATATTCAACTCCAATTGGAAATAAAGCTCCAAATTCCTAGAATCTAGAAAATCATTCTTCTCCAGCTCCCACTAGATGGACGCTCCAACGCCCGACATTCTTCAGTAGTCAACTGAATGGATACCCCAACACCCAATACGCTACAACTCACCCTAGCACCACCCTACCACCCTATAGAAGAATAAAATATGAATGGACTCTCATACTAGGGAAAATGGTCCACTTTACAATGATATAGAATGATGCAGAAGAATAAGATATACTGGACCATAACACCAACTTTGACACAACCACCTAATGATTATCCTAGACCTCCCAACACTACCTCTTCAAACCTTGGCAGATAGACACTAGTACAATTTTTACAATAATGTATTTACAATGATATCTTTACAATGATTGTATGCAGTGCTGCCCACTTGAAGACTTCATATGATGAACTTCTTGCTGTTTTTATGCACCTTGGTTGCTGCTCTTGTCATGATACCCTCTGCGGCACCTTGCTTTGCTTTGTTTCCATAGAAATTCTGGTCCTTTGCAACCCTTGACAACACATGATCTATCTTTTTCTTGCCTTCTAGGACCTCGATATTGAATCTGGTGTACCTCTGTTATTTTAGATCCTCAATATCTGATATTTGGTCCTATAGTAGTCCTCTGAGTCTTCTTTCTAATGCCACAGGTTTGACCCAATTTGGATTCTTCAAGAGAGAGTTATACCCAATCTCTCACAATGCCCTAATTAAGGACGGTTTCAGCAGAGCACAATTGTACAGCATGCCACATGTCATTGTTTCTTCATTTGTCTCTGAAATTTATAGAGAAAAAATTATAGTTGTGCACTATCCACAACATTTTACGGAATTCCAATCTGATACTCAGAGAGAGAGTTATGAATATTTTACCAAGGTCACTTCTTTGAGATGAATTTCAGGAGCCTGCAAAAACCGTGACTTCCATAGATCATATCTCGAAAAATATTGTGTACCTTGATCTGAAATTTTTACTGCAGCTTCCTCAGGATTTCAGCTTCGTCTCATAAAAATTTCAGCTTCTAAACCTTCGTAGAAAAAAATTTAGAGCAAAAAGTTGACGATGACCTGTTTCAGATGGCCCAATCCCTTGCATAAGGAGGAAATGAAGACCACAATTTATATGAATTCTTAAGTTGAGAGGAGCTTCAACAAGTCAATGTGGGAGGGATTTTAGGAGCATAAAAAATATTAACTATGACTTTTCAATGACCCATGCCCCAACCCCATGGGGTTTAACTGGGGGTACAAACTTCAAACATGAATATCTCTCAAACCGTGAAGAATTACATGGCGTGCCATATATCAACGGAAACATCTCGAAAAGTAGAAACAATCAAAAGCATTATTGACCCAGAATATGTTAATTTGGTAGGTCAAAATTCCCATGCAATATTGGGTTAACCCCTGTTGTTGCTTGGGTAGAAATCAATGACAACCGCTGATCAACAGGACGAACTCGACAAATTTTTTAATGTTGGCATCATTGAACCAATCGAGGAATCTGAGTGGGTTATCCCTATGGTGGTCGAAGAGAATAAGACTAAGGGAAAGATAAGGATTTGTGTTGACCTCCACAATCTTAACAATTCCTATGTCCATGGTCCATTTTCAACATCGTTCGCGGACCAAGTATTAGATATTGTTGGAGCATAGGAAGCCTACTCATTTACTAATCGATTCTCACGGTATCATCAGATCATGATTGCGCAAGTGGACATGAGCAAGACAACCTTCGATACTTAGTGGGTTTCATTAAGGTACACAATTATGCCATTTGGATTAAAAAATTATCTAGTTGTATTTTCCAGAGTAGTTTTTGCATATTTTAAATAATATATACACAAATTCTGGCAAGTGTACTTTGATGAATAGATGGTCTTTTTCCTATTAAAGAAGCATGTTTCTAGTATGTTCTTGATGTTGGATACCTTCAAGAATGATCAAATGTCCTTAAACCTGAAGAAGTGTTTTTTTTCTGTACCATATGGTATTTTTTTGGGGTATATTTTGTGAAAACAATGATTGATGGTCGACCCTGTGAAGGTTAATGGTTATCAATTTAGAACAAGAAATAAGTGTAAAGCAGCTAGACACAACGCTCAAACATACATGCTATTATAGGAAGTTCATTAAGGTATACACGCGGATCACTACGCTAATGGAGAAATTATTAAAGAAAGATGTCAAGTTCTGCTACGATGAAGAATGTCAAAAGAGCGTCTATATACTAGAAGAAAAGATGGTTATGACGCCCATTTTTTGTCTTCTGATATTGGAAGAAGAAATTTCATGTACATGTTGATGCATCGTGAATAGATTTGGGAGTTGTGTTAGGTAAACTTGGAGAAGGATATATTTGTCACCTTGTAGCTTTTGCAATTCGGAAGTTGTACAAAGTCGAAAAGAACTACTCGACCAGAGAGTGAAAAGGTTCGGCAATGGTATATGCGCTATGAAAATTCAAACACTATATTTTAGGTGTGCACTTCAAAATTTTCACTGATAATTCTGCTTTGAAGTATGTGTTCAACAAGCCTATGTTTTGGGGGAGATATTTCACTAGTTATTGTTGTTCCTAGATTATGATTTCGAAGCCATTGTCAAGAAAGGATGTTTGAATGTTAAACTAGATCATCTATCTAGGATCGAGATGAGAGAGGAACCGTCGAATCTTGAGGAAGAGTTACTTGATGTGCACTTGTTTGCTATGAAAGTTGCATACAAGCATTTCCTAGGTATCATTGAGTTTCTCTCTATGGGAATCGCACCTGTGGAATACACTACATAATAGAAGAAAGAGCTAGTAGTAAGGGCAGTTGGGTGTTACTTTGATTACAGGACATCTATATAAAATGGGGGCTAATGAGATCACGCGAAGATATGTTTATGAGCATGAACGACACAACATATTGGTTGAATTACATGGCAGAGTGGATGGAGTTCACTACATAGGGAAAGCTACCATGCAGAAGATCATGCTAGCTAGATTATGATGGCCTACGATACATAAATACATGAAGGAGTATTGTAGCACATGTGATGTTTTTAAGAGGAATTTAAGACCATTGTGGAGAGATGATCTAGTGGTACACCCCCAAGTTACTTTGAACGCTTTCGATAAATGGGTGATTTAATTTGTGGGACCAATCGATCCACCAAGAACTAAAACGGGTGCGCGGCACATTATTTCTATGACCCATTACGTCACTTGGTGGGTTGAAGTGCAAAAAGTGAAGCTTTATACTACAACCAAGACGAAAATTTTCATTTTAAAGCATATTGTGTCATAGTTTGGTTGTCCAAAAATCCTATTGCGCGATAGGGTTACTCATTTTCTGAATAGAACTGTTGAAGCCTCACTAAAAAGTTCCGAGTGGGTCACTAAAAGAGTACACCATATAACCCATAGGAAAATGGCACGGTCAAAGCTTTCAACAAAATATTGGAGAATGTGTTGAGAAAGGGGTGCAATGTTAATAGAAATAACTAGTATTTGCACATTCCTGTAGTTTTATTGGCCTAGAGAACTACCCGTAAGAAGGGGACAAGGTAGACCTCATTCTGATTAGTGTATGGCTAGGATGCAGTCATGCTGATGGAATATATTTTACCTAGTCTCTGCATCGCAGTAGTGATGAATATGACAGACAACGACATTATGGATTAGATATTGGTGCAATTTCTCGAGTTGGAAGAGGAATGGTTAATCGTTGGAATTCATCAGCAGGTTCAGGAGGGAGAGAGCATGGAGTGACTAGCATATTAAGAAAAAGGAGTTCAAGGACAGAGACCTAGTTTTATTATATGACAACAAGTTTATGAAGTTCCCAGGAAAGCTGCAAATGCACTAGTTGGGTATGTATATTCTCAGACATGTGATGGAAGGAGGCACAGTTCAACTCGTGAAGCCAAATGGAGAATTGTTCCTAGGTCATATTAATTGAAGTCGATTGAAGTTGTATAAAGAAAATTCCTTCCCTGGTGGCAAGCACTGACTATATGGTCAGCACAAAGTTTTAATGCCCTGTTCAGTTGATAGTCGGCAGAAGACTATAAATGGGTTGAAGACATAGCTAAGAGTGACTCAAGAGAGAGGGTTTCAGGAGAGTGTGGCTCAAGAAAGCGAGGTCAGATAATTTGAAAACTAGTTCGCCGAAGCGATTCCACCATTGAAGGATTCCTTGCATGGCCTCAAAGCAAAGATCAATGGCGCACTAACTTTGTGAGTTAGAGAAAGTCACAGTTTTGTGTTGGGGGCCTATTTGACATGGGATCCCTTGATGAAATAAGTTAAAGAAAGTTTTCGTAGCTCAAGGAGCGCAGCATGCAGTGCAAAGTACTTTATGAGTCTTAGAGGCTTTGGGATGGGTCAAAGCCCCTTATTATGTAATGGGGTGGGTATATTTTGTGAACATTGAACTCCGCCCATGGTTTTGGACCATGGTATTGTAAAATCAAAATCTATATAACGAGTCTAGATAGAGGTCATACGAAACTCTTAGCCAATGAATGAATTGATGAAATGAATTTACATGTAAGACTCTTTTGATTTAGATTCTGTGGTTTTTGATTAGAGGAAATTCTCTTGTAGTTGAGTGCCTGGAGAACCTAGGAAGTCTATAGCTGAGTGCACAGACCCCTGCAACTAAGTGTGCAAGGTGGATGTGAATGTAAGAGAAATATATGAATGATAATAAAACACATTTGAAGATACATATGAGTTTATGTTGATGTGTTCACTTTACTTGGTGTTTATTCTTATATGTGAAAAGTAAGATTTGTGATATGTAATTGCATAGCGTAGTTCTATTTATGGTGATTTACATTGTTTTATGCATGATTAAAGTGATATCACAGAGTCTGAATCTGACTTCAATAGATGTGTTCAACTGCGCCAATAATATTGGTACATATATTCTGCGAAGCTCTGCCTAGGAAGAAAATCCTTAATGCCACATTCCACTATCCCTCTGGATATAGAAACCTGGTTCTAGCATCCCCCTATATTGCCTTGGGTGAGACTTTGGTTTGTGCAAGGAGATATTTTCCAGGAGGGCTGGTAAAAGTGGGTTTTGATGGTTTTCACAACCTCATTTGAACCTAGGTCTAGGCACCATGAAGCCAACATGCACATATATAGAAACTAAATATATGAGGATATACAGAAGATGCAGATATATGGAAGTTGTGCCAATCTAGAGGCTAAAATTTTACACAACTTTTATATATGTGCATATATTCCATATATGCACATCTTCTATATATGCGCATATCTTCTGTATATGCTTATATATTTTGTATATGTGCAACTATCGTATATGCACATATCTTCCATATATGCACAACTTATATATATGCACAATTTTTGTATATGCACACATATTCTGTATATACAAAACTTTCGTATATGCGTATATCTTCTGCATATGTGCATATTCCATAAATATGCATCGTATATGTTCAAAATCCATGTATATGCATATACAAAAGATATGATAATATTCAAAAGATGCAGATATATGGAAGACATGCACATATACAAAAGATATGCATATACAAAACTCACACAAGTTCTATATATGCACATATTTTATAATGCATATATTTCTTATATTATGTGCATATCTTCCATGTGTACACAAATTTTGCATATGTGTACATATAGAAGTTGTGCACATAAAAAATATATGCGCATTTACAGAATTTGTGTATTTACGAAGTTTGAAGTTGCACACATGTATGTGCATATACAAAAGAAATGCACATACACTAAAGTTGTGCATATAAAGAAGACATGTGCATATATAGAAGATATGCATGTATACAAAAAAAATTCATATATAAAAGTTGTGCATATATGAAAGTTGAGCGTATATGAAAGATATGAGCATACACCGAAGTTATTCATATACAAAAGATGTGCATATAAGGAAATCATACAAATTTTATATATGTGCATCTTCTATATCACAAATCATCCATATATGCGCAAATTCTATGTATGTGCATATTTTCTATATAGGTTCAACATACATATATGCGTATATATAGAATTTGCGCATACATAAGTTGCACATACACATAAATTGACTGTGTATGGAAGATATGTGCATACACATAAATTTTACTTGCACGTCATGTATGAAATTAGTTGAGTCACATATCCTTCTCTACTCTTTGACCACCGGGTCACCTTCAGTGCTAGGGGCATTACTAAGAACACATGGTAAGAGAGGCTTATCGAAACTTTCTCTTTGTGTCTCTTAACATAGAAGATATGTCTTCAATGTGATACATGTATATGGAACATCCTACATATTAAACATGTGGACTTGGAGGTTACATAAAGGCATTGATCCTACATATTTAAGGAGGGACTTTATCGTAATTTGTTAAAGTAATTTTGTGTCGGAGTTACCCTAATAATCCCCAAATCCGGAATTTCTATACGAAATTGAATAAAAAATTACATATTTTCTGTTATATAAAAAAAATTGTTAGGTTATGATCTCGCTGTAAATTGGGTGAAAAAAATAAAAATTAAGACCATTTAATTTTTCAATTAAATATATCATTCTACCTAGAAAAATCTCTTAAACACCTAAAGGAAATCTTCAAAAAGAAAATTTAATTTAAATATGATCATATTTATTAATAATATAGAACCAATAATAGTGTAAAATGCCATGGCGAAAATGGCTTGTTTAGATCAGATTGAATTTAAGGTGTTCGTTTCCCACTCCATCAAAGGTATCATGGATTTTCGACCTGAAGCTATATCCACATCCTAAAAATGAATATATTTAGTTTTTATTTATGATATATAAATATATATTTTATCGCACATTATATGAATTAGAATTGGCCTATGTAAAACCTTTGTACCTTTTCTAGTTTTAAGATGAAGATAATTCATTATATTTTAATAAAATAAGAACTCTTTGCTTGTAAACATTTTTATTACTTCTGTAATTGATGTGTTGCATGAGCTTTCCTATTTATATTTTATTTTCAATGTCATACTATAATGATACATATTTATTTCTTATTTAATAGTAATTTAATATGTAATATAATTGTAAAAGTAAGGTTATCAAGTTTTTATTAATAAAAAAAATTAAAATGCAAAATTTTATCAAATAATGCTAATTAAAAGTGAATTTCATTAAGTGAAACTTTTTTTAAATAACTTAAAAAGTAATTATATTTGAAAACTACAATAATTATGTCCGATGGGGCTGTCAGACACTTGGAACCATGCGTCACGTGAAGAATGACATTTAGCATAACGTATGAGCGGAGACAAGTAGGAATTCAACCCTTACATCATGTTGGGGTTAATGTCTATGCATTCGAATGTGTGAAATATCTTCCTTCACCTATGAAAATAGGAATAGTATTGTCTCGAGGATCAATGGCGTTGAAGTTACGGTGGTTAAGCAATATGGAGTATGGAGTAGTGTGGGTGTTTCTTGGTGCATTTAGGGATAAAAATTTACCTATGTTCTCATTTCTTAGGGTTGTGTTGGTATGGTGGTGGTATTATGTTTATTTCTCCTCCCACGGGCTCAATAAGGTAACAAATATTTCCCTGTTTCCCTGGGTGAAATTTCCCTTTTAATTTGTTGGATAGGGGGTGTGTTGTTTGATGATCTAGTCAGTTCTAGGCATTGATGTTTTGGGCCTGTGTGGATTCTTTATTTGGCATTCTGGTTGGTGGTTCTTCATTTGTCTATGGATGGTGTATGTTTATTTTATAAGTGGCACTCAAGCTTCTAGTTGTGGTAGTTTTTTTGTTGATTTGGCTCTTTGACATATTCATTTCTTGGATTTTCGTTCGTGGGGGTGATGATAGAGGAATTCCATTCAGTGAATCCCAATGGATTTTCCGTCAGCAAAGTTTCCGGGAGCCTGAACTTCTAATTCTTCTAGTGTGCGGTGGGGAGGTGTACTTTTGGCTTTTCCAGGATAGGGTTATATGTAAGTTATAACATCTATTTGTGATTTTTTTATAGTGATTTTGGGTCGAGGTGACTAGTGGCCCTAGGTTACCTTGCCTTATTTTTCTCTTGTGTGAAATGTTGGGTTTTTGGTGGAGGGTGGTCGATTGGTAGTGTGCTTAGTTTTTGGGTGTGTGGTGGTGGGTTTGACTAGGTGGTCGTTCGTGTGGATTGGGGATGGTGTCAGGGGTTCGTGTTTCGACATGGTCACCAGCATGAAGCCAATTATTTATTCCTTGCATGCCCCTGCTCAGAAAAATTCCAAAGTGTCTCATCTTGGGGAGGAGTCAATTGTGTCAGATGGAGTCCGCAGTGGTAGTGTGAGAGCACATGGTGATAGCAAAAACCAGCGTGCTATAATTATTCATGGCTTTGGACATGGGGGTCATGGAGCATGTGGTGGCAGAAGGTATTCGATCGGTCATGTGGTTGGCAAGGTGATTAGAATCTGAATTGGGGGAAAAAATGTGATACAAATTTAAATTTCTTGGAATAATTCTGAACATGTATGACTGGATAGGCCTTGTCTTCCTTATTTT
Source organism: Pinus albicaulis (assembly GCA_034641835.2). NCBI lineage: Eukaryota > Viridiplantae > Streptophyta > Pinopsida > Pinales > Pinaceae > Pinus > Pinus albicaulis. The sequence continues at coordinate 25,741 of JAXQQM020083076.1, read as the reverse complement.
GATGCACTTCCTTCCATCAAAAATAAATTTTGTATGAGAAAGTTAGAGAGATCTATTCGATTGCACAAATAGGAAAATTTTGGTGACAGGGATGATTACTAGGCATCCATACAACTGAGTCATAAAAAATAATATTCCAAGGAATATTCCTTAGAATATTCCCCTAGAGGTGGACCAATGAGTTACTGCGAAGTGGTATTTCTAGATTGGTTGGTGATTTGGAAAAGTTTTATCAGATGTTGGTCGGATCAATGTGGTCACGACACATGGGAAGCTTGAAGGCCACCACATGCTCCCAAAGGTCTAATTTTATTATATGAATTTTCAGGAAATTTTTTTATGGAGGCACTGGGGTTTGACCCTGCGACCTCCTCTCCACCAATCCAACATATTACCACTTGTACTCTAAGTTATTGCTTACAATACAAAACACTTCAAATTGATTTGAGTTAATGGAAATGTATTGGTGAAAGGAAATCAGGACCAACCCAAATGCACATCACCACGACATATAACTGATGGCTGAGGGCTATTGTTAATGCATAGAGTTTTAAAATTATATGAGTTTAATTAACCCATAAACATGTTTTAATGTGCACTAATCCATTTTCTAAGTAGATTTGGTTAAGAGCGCAACTATCCCCTAACCATAGTTTAACTCCCACTTGCACTTATATCTACAGATTAAGTTGGTGGACTCCATGAATTTTGGCGGGAACTCCAAATTTGGCAGAGTTAACTTGAGTTTTTCTATATGTAGAGGAGCTTTCCTAGGAGAAACTGAAGAAGCCATAACTTTGGCATTTTTCAACCAAATTATTCTCAGAAAGAGTCTATCCTAGATGATTTGGATGTTTTAAGCATGATAGCACAGGTTTCAGAGGCATAGGATCAATTCTGTAAGTTATTTTTCCACTTTGAAGGTTAAATATGCTCAGGACCAATAGGAAAGGAGGGTATGTATGCTTCACTTAAAACCATTTGAAGAGATAGAGGAGGCTACTTAGGACGTTTTGGGTCTTCTAAATCCATTGGAGCAGGTTTGGAATCCATTGGAGCACTATATGTGCATGTAATCAGAGAATTTACCATTAATCCAAAGAGGGCATAACCATTGAAGCAAGTCTAAGGACACGTAGCCCAAGAGGGGTGAACTCCTTTATCGATTTAGTGTAACGTGTTTTTTGTGTATTATATTCTCTGCAATTTACTTGTTTTTATGTTTTTTTAAAGCTAATTTACTTAGTTATTTTCTCATAAAAGGCACACAAACTTGACACATAAACCCTTTTCATAACTTTCTATTTGAGACAATCATTAGGCACACTTTTATTTTATACTCATGAGGAAGCTAGCACACAAAAACTAGTTTGTCCATATTCATATCAAGTTCGTATCAGAGCTCATTTTAGCTCATCTTATCCCAAGTTTTTCTTAGGGTTTCCTAAGGTTACCTAGAACATTAGCTATTGCTTTTGTATTTGTGCAAGAATAATTTAACTGTGTGCAAGTTTATGTGTAAGATGAAGAGAAGAGAAGGTCAAGATTGAGGACCTAGCTCAAAAATCACAAAATATAATCTTTTTAGGCATTACAAGTGTGATGTCAGCTTCATCCAACACTATTTCTAATCAATCTTCCTTATCAAGACTCTTTGATGAAGAGATGTTGTACAAGCTCTACATCATGAGAGATACAATGCAAGAGATTTTTTAGGATAAGAAGGAGATAGCTATACTTCAAGAGAATTTGATGGCCATGAAAGAAGAGAAGAAATATCTTCTTGAAAGGTCGCATGAGATGGAGACTCATCTCCATATTGAAAATAAAAACCCTAGCCAAGTTTGTGCATGAAAATGAGGTATGCAAATCAAGTTTATATTCAATCCTCTCAAGATGAATGTTTTGGTGCTTTCGAAAGACACACTAGAGGAATAGGGTCCAAATTATTTCTAAATATGGGCTATGAAGGTAAAGGATTGGGAAAACATGCACAAGGCATAGTTGAGGCAATTGTTGTTGAGAAGCTCTAGGTATTTGGGTATTGGTTATGGAAAATATGATGAAGAATGACCCAAAGCCAAGGAGGCACATGAATTTGTTCTAAGAAGTACTTTCATTTCATCTTCATTCCCTCAAGCTTGTGGAGTTTGTGTTCATGAGGAATGAAAAAAACTTACACCCACTTCGCAAGAAGATGATCATAAGCAGGCAAATGATGGAAATGGAAAACAAGAGGATGTTTAAAGCTCTAAAGTCATTGAAGCCATTGTTGGTATACTGAGGAGAGCCACTACCTCATCAAATTCACCTCCTCAAGAAGGAGACAAAGGTGAATGTGTAGGGCATAAATCTACCTTTAATCAAGTTTCTTAAATTATGATAAACATGGAAAATCCTCACATAATATTTGGAGAAAATTTACATGTTCCTTTTGTGCTTTGAATAGCCATATTGTTTCGATCTGTTGGACGAATATATCCATACATAGGAAACTTTCAAAACAAAGGAGAAAAAAATCCAAAGGTCTATTGGAAAATGAAAACCATGTTGAAAAGAAGATGAAATTATTTTTCACTCATTGTCATGATCAGGGCCATCTTGTGGACAATTGTTGGAATTTGTATCCAAAAGTTCATCCACAACATTTTATGAAGGTGGAGAGAGAGATTGAAAAGAATGGAAAAGAAGATTCCATAATTGATGTGGGTCAAGATGATACACATAATGAAGCGCAGTTGAAAGAAGCGTCTTTGAAGTGGTTTGGAAAGAGAAGGTTAGATTTATTAACCAATGAAGGCCTTGCATTATTTTTTTAATGATTGATGTAAATATTGCCTTATTGATGCATTTTTTGTTATCTGAATGTATTTATTTTCTCTTGAAAGTATGATGCATATTTCATGAATAAAGAAGTTGTAAAAGTAGAGTTATGTTGACTCACTTAGATGCAGCAATGATGGAAATTTGTAGTTGAAATTTGCATGTGAATGCATTTATTTTTCTCCAGAATGCATGTTGGATTCTTACGCCAAGAAGGTGTTTGAGAGTGGAGTAAGTTGACTCATTTGTTGTAGAAAATTTGGTCATTTAAGCTCTTTAAGTACTTGTACATACCAATGGGATTCTTATAGTTTTGATTGTACTTGAGAGAGAGTTGAGTATTGTATACATGCGTGAGATTTTGTGTATGTGAACAGTGGATTGTTTTATAATTTCATTGTGCTTGAACATGCATGAGTGTCAACTTGTGTTGGTTGATTTATTTTTACATGTATGTATTATTCACTTGCAAGATTTGATTTAGTATCCAAGGATGAAAGGGAGATGTTGACGAATTGTTTCATGAGATGTGAAATTCTTGTTGTTTTGGGAAAATAATCATCAAGTGTTTTACATTATTTTGTTTTGACTTAAGAGTCGATGGTTTGAAGACACATCTTTTGTCGACTTGTGTTTGGTCGATGGGTTTGTAAACCAAGATGTAACAATGCATGGATTTTTTCACAGTATGTGACATTTGTTTCTTTGAAGGATAAAAAGGAAGAGGTCATCAAGTTATGTTTCTTACATGATGTATTTTGCAAGTTAATTGTTTTTCCTGTGAAAAGATGTCTCAGGATTTTGGAAGGTCCACTCTTGAGTGAGAGGCTCATGATTAGCCTTCATTCTCAAATCATGGCATGAGTAGCATGTCAATACTAAAAGATGATGGAATCAAAAAGTGAAAAGAGGGACAAAATGAAAAAATTTTGCAGCCAAAACAATAGCCATTGCAGACCACTTGATGTGTTGACGCTAAGAAGAAAAAGAGATTGTGAATGCATTCTTCCAAATGTGGAATTTGGAACCGTGGAGGTAAAAATAATGTTCATTTATTTTCTTGTGATTACTGATATTGGAACTCATTCTTGTAGTTCAATCAGATAGGCTTAAGTGAGAAAAGTTGTTTTGAAGGAGAAGCTTGCATGGAATGCATGTGTGTGAAAATGAGGAACATGATTATCAGTGGGAAGGACATTAGTCAAGCTTTCCAAGCAGAGAGAGATCAATTTTTTAGATAGAGATGTTTTTAATCAGTTAGCAAGGGGCTAGAAAGTGTTGGATTGGGTTAGGAACGAAAGGTGTAAATTGTTTGAAGTGCCAAGCCATTTTCAAGGCTAGGCATGTCAGTGAACCAAAGTGGTTGTCATGGAGATTTTTACACATAGAATCAAGTTGATAGAAATTGGAAAAGAGAAAATTATTAAACTCTCATTACATAACCAAATTTTGTGGGACCAAAAGCCATTTAGAGGGAAGGAATGATCAAAAACTGAATTGGGGGAAAAATTTTTTCTAAAAAATTGAAAGTGATCACAATCATTTGGAACCTAAATGACCGGATAGGCCTCAAATTCTTGATTTTGGCACACTTACTTTCATAAAAAATAGAGTCCATATGAGAAAGTTAGAGCAATCTATTCAACTACACAAATAGGAAAATTTTGGTTACATGGATGCTAACTAGGCATATATACAGGCTAGTCAACAAAAAGAATATTCGAGGGAATATTCCTAGAATATTCCCCCCAGGTTGACCAATGAGTTTTTGCCAAGTGGAACTTCTGAATTTGTTAGTGATTTGGAAAAGTTTGATTGGATGTTGGTCATACCAATGGGGTCACGACACGTGGTAAGCACGAAGGCCACCACGTGCCCCCCAAGGTCCAATTTCATTATATGAATTTTCTAGCAAAATTTTTATTCAGGCGCTTAGGTTCGACCTTTAAACCTCCCCTCCACCTATCCAACATCTTACCATCTCCACTCTGACTTATTGCTTACAATACATAACACTTCACATTGATTTGAATTAACCCAAATGTATTGGTAGAAGTAAATGGGGGAAATCCCTAATGCACATAATCATGGAATATAACTGACGGCAGAGGGCTATTAGTAATGCGTCGAGGTTTAGCATTAAATGGGTTTAATTAACCCATAACCATCTTATAATGTACTGTAATATTCCTACATTATCCTACAACTAATGGGAATATTAAAAAAAAAATTGTCACATAGATTGGTGAATAACTGGGTGGGATGACCCATAAAACTCTTTATGGTGAATAAAACCACTTCTCATGTGAAAGTGGACTCATATTTTCAGCTTAATAAAGTACCCTAAGGTGTGGACAGGGTCTAAAACATTTTTACTGGGTCAACCTTGACCAAATCTATAGTGTTGTCATGGAGGAGTGGCCATCAATGAGGCACAACGCAGTTTTAGATGGAGATGCCTTGTGTGAAAGAGTTGATTTCATTGGAGGTGGTTTAGGGTTTGCAAACTCTTGTCTTATAAAATGAAGGGGATGGAAGCATTAGAAGGTTGTTGATGATATGATATTTTTCTGAGTATATTGTCTGTTTAGACATATGTCATTCTCTTGTTGTTTAGCTGAGAATAATTTTGTTTAGCATTGGGTGTTCCTGGTCGGGAATCCCAACTCTTCCCATTAAGTAGCTCTTGGGAGAGTTTGTATTGCGTTGTCCACTATCTGGCTTATGTCCAAGATACTTCTTTCAACTATAGGAAATATCCTATTAAGGGTTTGACCATTTTTGCAAGTTGTAGCAAGTGGATATTAGATATTTTAGATCTAGCACATTTCAGTGCTTATTTTCAGTGGAGGAGGGTTCTAATTCATTGGGATGACTGTATTGAAGAATTTGAGCATAATTTCCATATCTTGACTATAGGCCAAGTGTATATTGATCCCTACAGTACAATATAGATCCAGATCTGTGTTATTTTTGTAGGTGTATTTGTAGGGTGTTTTAGCACATCAGTTGGAGAGTGATTTTCTAGGTGTTGGAGATCTGCCCTTCACTTTGGAGATTTTTTGGAGGAGATCATTTTGTATTCATTATATCAGATCAGATCCACTTTCCAGACCTGAATATTTCAATAAATATGCAGTCTTAGATCTCAGATATACATCTTGTACTTGGTGTTTTTCTCAAAACCCCAAGGGGGTTCAGTAGAAGAGCTTCACATGGAACCTTTAGCGCCCTCGCTACCGCGTTCCTAACATATTTTTAGTTACCCATTGACCATAAGTTTGGAATGGAATTACTGACGCATTTTATATAGACTCTCACCATCCAACATTGGAAAATCGTACAGCACAAGACAACATTAATTAATGTCAGGAAAAAGGATTTATAGGGCTTGAAGACAGTACAGAATCTGGAAAGTATTTAAAAATATCTAAGGTCTAAGGAAAATAAATTTTGAACTAGGCCTAAATGTTATTTGCACACATAATCCTTTGTGAAGAGCGCCTTCCACGCACCATTTTTCCTGTTATGTGCGCAATCCTGGGAGTGGCGAAATATCACTATCTGGGACCACACAAAGCAACGGAGAAGTGATGCCTTACTCGAAGCTGCCTGAGGACAGCCACCAACCCCTCCTTAGACACTAAGTGAGCACACAATGGAATATTTGTAGCATACAAAGGAATCATACCCCTCTCTTGGGTCACCATCCTCCATGTACCAAGAGATGGAAGGGATGATTTGAAATCTCCTATATAAGGCAACCATGAGATGAAGAAGTTGTGAACACATTTTTTATGCTGGTCATAATTTCCCAAGAAATACCGGTAGTGTGTGAGTCAGAGCTCAAGAGAGAGGGGACTCAATTGTTGGCAATCCAAAAAGTTCAGTCCAAGACAGTAGAGAGAGAGGGAGACTACATTGAGGCAAACTTTGGGATAAAAACATCCTTGCATCAGGACCTAGAACCATTATCTAAGGGCCCTTTGGCAAGAGGATAAAGTTTCACTCTTATTACTACCAGCACTCAATAAGAGGGGCCCAGAGTCACTGTTCATAGTATTGTTTTCATTTGACTCTTTTCAGAGCTTGTGTTTATTTGTTTTTAGTTTTTAGTTTATATATGCATGCTATTTCTCTATCTAGTATGCTTATTGATTCTAGCTTGTTCCACTAACTTTCTTGACTCCACTTCTTTTTCTGCCTCTTACGAATAACTTATGTGGGAAGACCACACCCCTTGAGTTGGTGTGATTTCTTACATACGTGCACCAAACACACTACAACAACAACATCTCATTATGGAGTCATTAATAAAAAGTGTCATTAATAAAACAATTTGGAGTTTTATTATCCAGTACAGATATTATGGAGTAAGAGGTTTAAATTTTATTATGTTTTTTTTTACATTTTAATATTAATAGTAGATATTATTGGCTACCCAATATCATGGGTTGGTGCTTTACCAATAGTAAATTCATTAAGGATTAAGTCAAGTTAAGCGATTTTTTTTCTTTCTTTTAGATAATTTTTTTTAGGTTATTTAATATCTAGAATTTGAGTGTCTCAAGGATTATTTGTCTAGATGAATCTATTTATACATTTAAAGTTGTATTTTAAATAACAAAAAAACACAATCTTTCTTGAAATTATCTTATTGGCGAAAAAATATATAAACAACTCTTAATCTATCCACCAGGAAATAAAATGGGTGTGCGGTACATTATTACTATGACCGATTACCTCACTTGTTAGGCCAAAGCACAACCAGTGAAGAGTTTTACTGCAAACACGGAGGAAATTTTCATTTTTGAGCATATTGTGTCACAGTTTGGTTGTCCAAAAATCCTAATGAGAAAAAAAGTCAGGCATTCTCTAAATATAACTATTAAAGCCTTGCCTAACGAGTTCCAAGTGGGTCACAAAAATATTATATGATATCATCCTAGGCGAATGGAAAGCTCGAAGGTTTCAACAAAATACTGGAGAATGGGCTAACAAATGTGTGTAATGTTAATAGAAATGACTCGGATCTCTGCATTCCTGCAATTTTATGGGCCTCAAGAACTACCTATAAGAAGCTGACATGTCAAACCCCATTCTGATTAGTGTATGGTCAGGAATCATTGATGTGGATGGAATATTTTGTACCTAGTCTTTGTATCGTAGTAGTGAAGAATATGGCACACAACTACATGATGAAGAAAACATTGGTGCAATTGCTCGACTTGGAAGAGGATCAGTTCATTGGTGGGTTTCATCAACAGGTTAAGAACGAGAGGCAGAAGGCCTAGCGTGACCAGCATATTAAGCAAAATAAGTTCAAGGAAAAAGACTTTGTTGTTTTGTATGACAGAAAGTTTGTCAAGTTCCTGAGAAAGCTCCAAATTCATTGGTTGGGTTTTAATATTGTCAACCATGTGACAGAAGAAGTCGTCGTTTAACTTGTGAAGCTTAATGGACAATTGTTCCCTGTTCGTATTAATGGAAGTCGATTTAAGTTACACAAAGAAGATTCCCTCCCTTGCATTTAGCAATGCCTATATGGTCAATGCACAGCTTTAATGCTTTGTGCAGTTGATAGTGGGGCACAACACTATAAATGGGTTGCAAACATAGGCGAGTGCAAGTCAAGAGAGCGGGTTTTAGTAGATCATGGCTCAAGTGAGCGAGGTCACACAATTTGAAAACCAGTGTACCGAAGTGATTCCACCATTGAAGGATTAGGTTCATGTGGAATCAAATCAAAGATCAATGGCACACCAGCTCTATGACTCGGGACAAGTTACAGTTTTGTGTTGGGGGCCTGTTGGACATGGGACCCCTATATGAGAGAAGTTAGAGAAATATTATGTAGCTCAATGAGCATAATGCGTAGTGCAGATTCCATTTTGAGTCTTAGAATATTTGGGGTGGGTAAAATCCCCTTATTATGTAATGGGATGGGGAAATTTTGTGAACTTTTAACTCCACCCATGGTTTTGGACCATGGTATTGTAAATGAAAAAACTATATAAGGAGTCTAGACAGAGGTGATAGACAAGTATTTGAAAATGAATGAATTGGTCAAATTAATTTATATGTAATAATATTTTGAGTTATATTTTTTGGTTTTGGGTTAAAGGAAAGGCTCCTACGGTTGAGTGCGTGGATACCTTAGGAAGTCTGTAGCTAAGTGTGCAGGGCAAAAGTTAATGTAAGGGAAAGATCTGAATGAAAATAAAAGGCCTTTGAAGATATATATGAGTTTTTATTGATGTATTTACTTTACACGTTATTTATGCTTATTTGTGCTAAGTAAGGGTTGTGATCTGTAAGTGCACAATGTAGAATTTATGGTGGTTTACATTATTTTATGCACGATTAAGTGAGATCATGCAGTCTGCAAGTGATTTCTATAAATGTGTTAAAGCACGAATTTATTATTGATATATTTTTTCTACGAAGCTATACCAAGGAAGAAAACACCTAAATCCATATTCTAGTGTTCCTCTAGATACAAAAACCTTGTTCTAGCACCCCCCTATATGGTCTTGGGTTAGACTTCAGTCTGCACAAGCAGATCATTTCTAAAAGGGCCAATAATAGTGGGTTTTGTTGGTTCATGTAGTGACATTTGAACTTGGGTCTAGGCCCCCTCAAGGAAAAAAATGGTTCCATTATCGGGACCGAGATCTAATTGAGCGATAGCTTGATGTGGCATCCATCTAAGAAACAGATTGAATATTGGATAGATCTAAAGGAACAAAAAAATTTTGCGCAAGAAAACGAAAATTTGTGCATCTCTACTGAACATTGGTTACAAAAGTATATCTATAAGGACCATTATGAGATCTTTTTCTCATTGTTTTCTAGTTAGTTGTATGTGTGAACATCAAGACTAGCTGCGTGGATGAGCCATTTCAATAATAAGCTTACTATGTGGACTCCATATTTGATTAAGCAGCTTCGAAATATTGATGATGAGATCACAAAGGTTTTCGACTATTGGATCGATAGTATTCATGGATAGTTTATTATGGCGTTCGCGATCGATACCTCGTATCCTCTAGTGAAGCAGAGCACAACATTTTCATGGGTCCATAAGGTAAGTACCTAAATTCAATGAAGTTCTAGATTTAAATGCTATGGTGTGAAAATGGTGTACTACAGATGCACTCACATTGAATTTCAGTGAATGAGAACTCGTTGCTATGAAAAGTAGTGAAAGATTCAGAAAAAATTGCGGTACTTACATTGAATATGAATAAAGTACATCGTTTGGATCCGAAGAAGGAGAAATAAGCCCTACTACCTCGAGAAGTATGTCGCTAAGATATGACAACCATTAGAGAATTGCGTAGATTCCCCAAACTTCCACCCCCTTCATCACCCATTTTCATTTAATTCCACCACCACCTCCCTCATTCACCATCGCCTAACCACCAAAGATGCATGTTTTCAATGGATCAAGTGATCCTGGATGGTTCTACTTTTTTGTACAAGAAATATGGAGTTCACATAATATTACAGATGAAAATATGAAAAAAAAACAGTTGGTTACAGAGTTGAAAGATAGATAATTGTCTTGTTACATGAAACATACTACAACGAATGGCAATGCTATAGTGTTTGAGACAAAGACTGCATTGGAAACTGAATTCAAGAAACCAAAGTCACAGTCCCAGTGTATCACAGATATCAAAGAGATTAGGTAGCTTGTTACTAAGACTGTGTGGGAGGTAGAACCAAGATTTAAGACATTTCTAAGCCATATTAGCTTCAATATCATGGATGAACAACATAAAGAGTGGTTCATTGCTGCATTGTTTCCTCATCTTAAATTTTCGTTGTCACAACAGAGGATTGCAACTGAGGCTGAAGCACTGTATATTTCCTTGAAGCCTGAAGCTTCGCTATTGGCCGATATAATCATAGGCCTTCAATAGATTAAAACTCAGTTGACGAGATTGTATATGGAGTTCCAATATATAAACAAGGGAAAGGATGTTAGACTTTGTATGAGAGTAGAGGTATGGTGCATCAAGTGAATAGATGATGGTCATTATAAAGATCAGTGCCATGTTTATCGAGACCATGTGGGCATTGGGATGTCGATTCCACTGAAGTCTAGATTGAGTTTTGGGCCAAGTGTAGGGCCTAATGTCTGGTGTAGCATATGCGGAGTTGTAGGTGAGAATTCCACATAGTATTGTCATCTGCTCTAGAAGTATGTCATATCACTGAAGCAACTCTTTTGTAACTACTGTAGTTTGGTAGGGCATGATGAACAACATTGTTGAAGCTACGATTTAGTGAAGCGTCACAATCATGGTGCATATAGATCTAAAATGACTGTATTAGTTTTTTTGTGTTAAGTGTCATTTAGTTTCAAAAACATGTGCATAATTGGCTCATTAGTTTGCATAAGGATTAAGCTATTTTTCTATGATTTGTAGATTATTTTTTGTCAATTAGAAGCATAAAATAAGCATAAATAACACTGAAAACAAATTTAAAAAAAATAAATAATTCACCACATGAAATTTACACAACAGGCATGATGAAGCAGTTCACCCGTCTTAGGCGACATCTGCTGGTCTAGCTCCCAATGGCTTGCCCATCTTTCATTATGCTCAAATTTTTAGTATTACATGTAGTTACAGTGCTCTAATGGTTCTTTTCTCTGTGCCAATGACTCTAGAATGCTCCAATTAGTCAAAAATGTCTCTTCATTTACTCAGAATGGTTGAAAATTAAGCCTCCTACACTTTTGTCTAGTATCTCCTAGGAAAGCTCTACTAAAAGTGCAGAACTCTAGTTAACTGGAGTTAAAACTGGGCAGACCACCAAAAATGGCATGCCCTTAACTACTCGATTGAATTGAATGAACATTTAATTTAAAGGTTGGGTGGTGGCCACATGCGTACCCCCCAAACCGTTACATAATTTTCGGAGTGGAACTCTCGTTGAAGATTGCGATTAATGTTGAACCATGGGTTGAATTCCCACCAGGTTAGCCTGAGCACGCGGGTAGCTGAAATTTAAATGTTTGATGTGTTATATATTTTGGAACCGCTAGTGGGTTGGGACTGGGTACGATTCTTAACCCCCAAATTCCATTTCAATAACCCATAAATATAACTCGACACCTATCATGGTTAAGTGACAATTCATAGTGCAGATGGTAAGCTGTGCGGATACCAGGAGGAAGGTCTAGGGGTCGAGCCTTGTAGACCTTCACAAAATCTTAATATGCAGTTGCAGGGCCATGTGGTGGCTCAGGGCTAGCGATGTGGCAGCCTCTCATTGTATCCTCCAATCCGTACCTAGTAGAAACATGACACTTGTCATCCAGCGACTCCTCCAATAGAAGGAATATTCTGAGGAATATTCCTTTTTTGCTGATTGTGCATCCACTTTGCAAACTACGCATCTCAGTCAATCCTGGTCAAACTATCGTAATTTTACCTATTTTCCATTTGCATCAGAATGCAATATCTTCCTCATGCGACATCAATTTTTCGAACCATTCATGGTACTGGAATTTTTTGTGTAACCAGCTCAAAAAATAGAAGAAAAGAGATATCAACACCTTAGAAATAAGCCACTTCGAGGGGGAAACCTCCAATACATTACATAAATGAACAATTCTTGGATGATACAATTTACAAAACCCCCTTTCTATATATAGGAGTCCATGGGGCCATAATGTAATCCTAGTGGGCCACAATGTAATCGTAGCCGACCTAACAATAATAATTTAAGGGCACAATAATAACAAAATGGAGGTTACAAGTGTACAATAATAACAATAAGGGGGGTACACTAAAAATAATAAGGGAGTATACTAGTGATATAGGGACCTAACATGCCCCTCTCCTTAAAAAAAGTGTTGTCCTCAATGCTTGAGTAGCTCTGGGTGCTTCTGTATAAAATTCTCATCCTCCCATGTAGAATCTTCAGTGGGTAAGTTCTTCCACTTGATGATATACTCTGACATTGATCGATTCCATAGCTGTTGAGTTCTTGTTTCCATGACCGCTTCAGGTTCCAATATGATTTTTCCTTCCTCATCAAGTTCTGGCAATATTGTTTGAACTGGAAGATTTTCACCTATAACCTTGTTTAAGCATGAAACATGGAAAACTGGATGTACTCATGAAGAAGCAGGAAGCTCCAATTTGTATGCCATAGTATCAATCTTTTGCAACACCTTGTAAGGACCATAGTACTTTGGTGATAATTTATTATCCTTCTTAGCTTGCTTGAGGGACATTTTTTTGTATGGTTGTAGCCGTAAAAATACCTAATCTCCTACATCAAAACTTCTCTCGCTGCGATGTTGATCTGCCTGTTGTTTCATTCGATTTTGTGCCAAATTCAGGTTATCCTTTAAGAGTTGGAGAACTTCTTGCTGATGCTCGATGTGATCTTCCACCGCTTGAACCTTAGAATTTTCTCTTAAAGATGATGTGATGGATGGTGGATGATATCCATAAAGTGCCATAAATGGGGTCATTTTTGCTGCAGTATGGAAGGAAGTGTTATACCACCATTCAGCAAGAGGTAACCACTTGACCCATTGTTTTTGTTTATCAAATACAAAACAACGAAGATATCCTTCCAAACATTTATTTACTATCTCAGTTTGACCATCAGATTGAGGATGATAAGATGAGCTATGAGCTAATTGAGTACCCAAACAAGAAAATGACTCCGTCCAAAAATTTCCAGTAAAAATGGGATCTCTGTCGCTCACAATAACCCTTGGGCTTCCATGTAGCTTTTGAATTCTGTCCATAAATGTAGTAGCAACTGTACTTGGTTTAAATGGATGAGATAATGCACAAAAGTGTGCATACTTGGTAAGTCTATCAACTACCACCATGATGAAACTCTTTCCTTCGGACTTAGGTAAACCTATGATAAAATCCATTGAAATCTCCTCCCAACGTTGACTTGGAATGGATAAAGGTTGTAGAAGTCCTGGGGTCTTAATTGTTTCCACTTTATTCTGCTGGCAAACCAAACATTCCGCCACAAACTTTTGAATATCCGATTTAAGGCCATCCCAAAAAAATTCTTTCTTCACCCTGTGGTAAGTTTTTAAAAATCCTGAGTGTCCTCCTAAAGGAGAAGTGTGCAATTCCAGAAGAATCTTTGTTTTAGTTGGGAATTCTTACAAAGATATAAGCGATCTTTGTACCATAAGGAATCATTTTTCCAACTAAATGTATCAGATGTACTAGGATCTTGCTGCAACTTTTGAATGGGTGTCCATACATCTTTGTCCTTCTTCCATTCATCTCTTGCTTCGGTTATCCAATCTGGTTGGATAATAGAAATGGCACAAAGAAATGCTTCCACCTCTTCATTCTTTCTTGAGAGTGCATCTGCAACAACATTAAGTTTTCCCTTTTTGTAGATTATTTAAAAGTCATAACCCAACATCTTTGTGACCCATTTTTGCTTCTCTTCTGAAATTAGTCTTTGTTCCAAAAACTGTTTAAGACTAGCATGATCAGTTTTTACCTTGAAGTGTCTTCCCATTAGGTAAGTTTGCCATTTCTTTAGCGCATGCAGCATTGCTAACATTTCCTTCTCATAAATAGGTTTCTGTAAATACTTTCCTTTGATTGGACGTCTTTCAAAAGCAATGGGTCTTCCTTCCTGCATTAAAACAACACCAATTCCATTTCCCAAGGCATCACATTCCACAATAAAGGTTTTTGTGAAGTCTAGCGTAGCTAATACTGGTGCTAGGCACATTGCCTCTTTAAGATGTTCAAAGGCCTTAGTTGCTTCAGGAGTCCGTGAAAATGCATCTTTCTTCAATAATGTTGTTAGAGGTGCTTCTATTCTACCATAATTATTAACAAACTTGCGATAATACATTGTTAACCCAAGAAATCCTCGCAACTGCTTTATGGTTGTGGGGATTGTCCATTCCTTAATGGATTTAATTTTGTTAGGGTTTACTTTAACACCCTCGTGAGATACAATATGACCCAGATATTCCACCTCTTATACTCCAAATAAACATTTGGATGTTTTTGCATATAATTGTTTTTCCTACAATAGTTTGAGCACCCTGTCAACATGTTCAACATGATCCTTCCAAGACCTGTTGTAGATTAGTATATCATCAAAAAATACTAGCACAAATTTTCTAAGGAAGGGTTTGAAAATGGAATTCATCACCCCTTGAAATGTAGAAGGTGCATTGGTAAGGCCAAAAGGCATGACCAAAAATTCATAATGACCCTCATGAGTTCGAAATGCTGTTTTTGGAATATCTTCAGTCTTCATTCTAATTTGGTGATATCCTGAACGAAGATCCAACTTGGTAAAATAAATTGCTCCATGTAATTCATCCAATAATTCATCAATCACAGGAATGGGAAATTTATCTTTAATGGTGAGCTTAGTGAGCTCCCTATAATCCGGACACATTCGCCATGATCCATCCTTCTTGTGTACCAATACTACAGGAGCAGAGAAAGAACTTTGACTAGGTTGAATTATACCGCCTCTAACATTTCTGCAATCATACGTTCAATTTCGCTCTTTTGGAAGTAAGGATATCTATAAGGCCTGATGTTTGGAGGAACACTTCCTGGAATCAAATGAATAGCATGATCATGGTCATGAATAGGTGGGAGTCCTTTGGGAGTTTCAAACACCTTGGAATGATTGTCCAAAACTTGTTGTAGATCTGCAGAAATAGATGATTTTGATGTTGGAATAATTACGCCTCGTTGTTCTTTCTTTAGAAGCTTTGTTATGACATTAGAGATTATTATCCTTCTTGGCTTCCCTGCAATAACCCGTAATTCGACTTCCTTTCCTTCTGAAAAAAAATTCAAGAAAAGTTCTTGAAAATTAAAAGCTACCATCCCCGAAGATTGTAACCATTGTACTCCTAGTACAACATCAGCACCTCCCATAGGAATGGAAAGCATTGGACTAGTCAATACATATTCCCCCATGGTTAGCTTTATATTATGACATTTTCCCGAGCAATTTATAGTTCCTCCATTTGCAACCATCACTTGACATTCTGGTGCTGGGTATAGGAAACAATTTAATTCCTTGGCTACCTTACAATGAATAAATTTATGGGTGCTACCTGAATCAATCAACACTATTACCTTTTTCTTCTTGATATGTCCTTCTATCTTGAGAGTTTGAGGAGTGGTAATTCCTGCCAGTGCATTACACGATATGGTCGGATTCATTTCTTCCTCTTCTAGGGCTGGTTTCTGGTGTATATCCTCTTCTTGTTCATTTTCTTCTTCCTCTTCACAATCTATGTAAAATAATTTCTTCTCAGCACACTTATGACCTTTAGTGTATTTGCTATCACAACTGTAGCAAAGCCCTTTTTCTCTTTTTTCTTCAAATTTTTGTGGTGTCAACCTTGTAGGTTGTGGAAATCTAGGCGTAGCAACACTTCCTTCTTTATAGAATTGAGTGGTAGGCTTCCTTGTCGCCATAATTTTACATTCAACTTTTCTTTCCAACTTGAATGCCTTCTCCAATGAATCAGGTTCCAAAACACGAACTTCATGTTGGATGTTATCCTTTAGAGTACCTAAGAAGAGATCAATCCTGTGTTCCTCTAGAATATTAGTTACCCTTATATTCAATTTTTGGAAGTCCTCAATGTGCTGCCCCACTAAACCCCTTTGTTTGAGATTTATCAATTGGCTAAAGAAGGTGTTGCTCTTTGTATCCTCATAATGTGCTATCATTTCCTCCATAAAAATTGACCAAGTGATAATTTTTTTACGGGAGCAAAGCCATCGATACCATACAAATGTATTTTGTTCTAAATGTAAAGTTGCAATGCGTACCTTTTGTGTGTTTTTCACGTTATGGAGATCAAAATATTGCTCCATCTGTAGTATCCATGTTACAGGATCCTTTCCATCAAGCTTCCTCATATCCATTTTTGGAATATGGTGGTTCTTCCCGCCAACATTAGAGTTTATGAAATCACGATTAACATTTATTTTGTTCTCATCGTGAGTTTCCTCTACTATCTTTTCACCATTAGGAAAAATTTCTTGTATCAACTTTGCCAAACCTTCGATGTCTACTTTTAGATCCTTCTTCATGTTTTCCATGTTGTCTTTCATTTTTTCATCGATATTAGCTTCCATGTCATCCATCTTAGCTTCCATTCCCACTTTCATGCCATCCATCTTAGCTTCCAAACCATTCATCTTAGCTTCCACGCCTTTCTTCAAAACTTCCATTTCATTTTTTGTTGTTCTTTGCGAGAGCGAAATTTGTTGTAATTGCTCTTGTAATTTTGATATGTCATGTTGCCATTCTTTGTCTTCATGAGCCATAGTAGAGCCTTCTAAAGGCTTAATGGGTGTTGAATTATTTTTGGGGGCCATTTTAGAATCCAATATTGATATCTATTCTACAATATTCCCTTGGAATCAATTCAACTTGATTCTTCAAACAAGACTTATGGAATTCAGAAAAAACAAATACACACCTTTTACTTGCTTTGAGGAGCTCGATATTGAAATTGAATTATCTCTGTAATTGTAAATCTTCAGTATCTAAAATTCAGCTCTATCATAGCCCTCTAAAGGTTCTTTCAAATGCCACAGGTCTGATCTAATTTGGATTCTTCAAGACAAATTTATGTCCAATCTCCCACAATGACCCAATTTTGGACTAGTTGAGTAGAGCGAACTTGTATGACTTGCCACGTGTCACTGTTTTGTCCTTTGGATCTGAAATTGATAGCTAAGAAACTAAAGTCTGTGTACTTGCGACCAATTTTTACAGCACTCCAATCCGATGCTCAGAGAGAGAATTATGAATATTTTCCCACGATCACCTCTTTGAGATGAAATTCGGGAGCCTGAAAAAACACTACCTTCCACAGATCATATCTCCAAAAATATTGCGAACCAAGCTCTGAAATTTTTTTATGAATTTCCTCAGGATTTCAGCTTCTCACCCTAAAAATTTCATATTCTGAACCTTAGTAGAAAAAAAATTATAGTGCAAATGCCACGATGACTTGTTTAGGAGCCTGAAAAGAGACCTAACTTCCACAGATCATATCTCCGCAAATGTTGCGAACCAAGCTCTGAAATTTTTAGGAAATCTTCATTAGGATTTCTGCTTCGTACCCTAAAAATTTCAGCTTCTGAAACTTCGTAGAAAAATCGTTATAGAGAAAATTCCACGATGACCTGTTTGGAGCAGCGAAACCCTAGAATCCAAAGCTCTGATACCAAATGTTGTATAACAAGCTCCAAAAATAGAAGAAAAGAGATATCAATGCCTTAGAAATAAGCCACTTCGAGGGGGAAACCTCCAATACATTACATAAATGAACAATTCTTGGATGATACAATTTACAAAACCTCCTTTCTATATATAGGAGTCCATGGGGCCATAATGTAATCCTGGTGGGCCACAATGTAATCCTAGCCGACCTAACAATAATAATTTAAGGGCACAATAATAACAATATGGGGGTTAAAAGGGTACAATAATAATAATAAGGGGGTTACACTAACAATAATAAGGGACTATACTAGTGATATAGGGACCTAACAGAATTAGAAAGACGGGATCCACACAACCATCTTGGTGTCAACCCAATCCTGCAACTTTGAATTTTAAGAAAAATTTATGAACTCCTGGTCATTCCTCCCCATTAGGAAGCTTTTGGAACCAAAAAGAAATTATTACCGGTTCAGTAGATGAGGGTACAAGTCCCTCACCTTTCCAATCTCCATCCATTTTTCCTTGCTTAGTTTAGTGCCTTTGAGCCCAACTCAAAGGTAGTCAACACTCCCCCTCTTTGATGCTCTTGTCCTCCTGTCAATAATTGTATCTTCTTTGAACTCATCCAGAAATTCTGGCAAGAAATCTTCAATAGAAGGTAGCTGAACATCACTTCCCTGATCATCGATCAAAGCTGGCTCATACAAGCATAATTTTTCAACATTAACAAGTAAATACATTTGCATGTAAGAAGGCAAGTCAGGTTGGAATGCATTGTTACCAAATTTTTTTATGACCTTGAAAGGGCCATAGCGAATGGGTTTGAGCTTTTTACCTTCCCCTCGCATCCTTTCTTTTCTAATGTGAAACCTTACCTCATCTCCCTCTTGAAACATTTGATCAACTCGGTGTTTTTCATGCCTCTCTTTGTATTTTCTTTGACTTTTCTTAAGTTTTTCTTGAACTTGTTGATGTATCATCTAAATTTTCTCAATGAACTTTCAAGCCTTATGCATATCACTATGCCCATAAATTACAACACCCTTCCCAAAGATGAAGTCTAATGGCGATTTTGGAAAATACCCAAAGCATACTTCAATAGTTGATGTTTGCATTGAAGAGTGCTTTGCCTAGTTGTCAGTGTGTTGAATGTAATGTAGTTTTACATCCCACAACTTAGGATGTTTTCTACAATATCCTCTCAATAGATGCATAGATGTTATGTTCACCACTTTAGTTTTTCCATCTATTTGTGGATGAAAAGTGGTACTCTTTTTCAATTTTATGTCCATCATTATCCATAGATTTGACCAAAAATTCCCAGTGAACCTGGAATCCCTGTCACTAACAATAGAACCTGGAAATCCAAAATGAACCCAAACATTTTGAAAATAAATTTCAGCAATTTGTTCAGCAGTAATGGTTTTCTTACATGGCATAAGTATACACATTTTACTGAATCTATAAAAAACTACAAAAATATAATCATGTTGCTTTCTTGACATAGGTAGACCTCCAACAAAGTCCATGGAGACACTCTCCCATGGCCTTGATGGTATCATTAGTGGCATGTATAATCCAAGCTTCCTATTACTAGGCTTACTTGTTGCACACATAGAAAAACCTATTATAAAACGTGACACACTATCTATCATGTGAGGCCAATAACAATACCTCTGTAGATATGCCATTGTTTTTCTTACCCCAAAGTGTCTAGAAATAAGAGAAGAATGAGATTCTCTCAAGATACTTAGCCTCTCTCCTTGTGGAATACATAGCTTTTGCAAATAAAAAAACAAATTGTAATGCATGTGATAATATTTTTCTTCAACTTGATTCCCTTCACTCAAACTAGCATACACATATTGGAAATCAATGTCATGTGCATATTGTTATATGTAACTCTCATGTACAACAGTATCAGTTTTGAGTAAATTAGAAGCACTAATGATTATTCTCGAAATCATATCTGCAAATTTATTGAATATACCTTTTTTGTACCTTATAACTAAGTGATTTTTTTTAAGAAATCCCATCGACCTGAAAGGTCTTGATTGCTGCAATTTTATTTGTGACTGCAAGTACTGTAATGGTTAGTGATTGGTATGTGCAATAGTCTCTTTACCCATGAATTAGTGTTTCCACTTCTTGACAATTTGTACCAACACATATAGTTCTTTGTCATATTAGGATAACTAGTCACGGTGCCATTAAAGTCTCTGAATGAAAGGTGATGGGCTTACCATGCTGCAAAATTACTACGCCCATGGAATAATCATAGCATCGGTTTGTATATCGAATGGCTGTCTCAAATTTAGTAGTGCGAGGAATGGAGCTGAACTGATCTTGTATTTTAAATATTTG
Organism: Pinus albicaulis; assembly: GCA_034641835.2. Classification (NCBI taxonomy): domain Eukaryota; kingdom Viridiplantae; phylum Streptophyta; class Pinopsida; order Pinales; family Pinaceae; genus Pinus; species Pinus albicaulis. The sequence continues at coordinate 5,308 of JAXQQM020083076.1, read as the reverse complement.
AAAGCTTGTTGTTGTTTTCCTTCCCATTGGAAGCCTTTCTTCACACTTGTTATTGCATGCACATGAGCTGCGATGGAAGAAAAGTTAGCAATAAACTTCCTCCAATATTGAACTACACCTAAGAAACTTCTTACCTCAATAACTGTTTTGGGTGTGCTCCAATTCACAATGGCCTCCACTTTATAAGGATCAATCCTGAATTCTCGTCCTCCTACAATATGTTCCAAATATACTAAAGAAGTCTTTCAAAACTCACATTTTGACATCTTCAGAAATAATTTCTCTTTCTTCAAAATATCAAGCACTCTATTTACATGCAAGACATGATCTTCTCTTGGTTTTTTGAAAATAAAAATGTCATCTAAGTACACAATAATAAATTCATCAAGGAATGGTCTCAAAACATTATCCATAACTCGCATGAAAGTTGTTGGTGCATTACATAAACTAAAAGGCATAAATAGCCACTCAAAGAGTCCTTGTTTGGTTTTGAATGCAGTTTTCCATATATCACCTTCTGCAATTCTTACTTGATGATATCCACTTCATAAATCTAACTTAGTGAAAAAAATTGATTCTTTTAGCTGATCAAGAAAATCATCTATCTTGGAAGTGGGTAATGATTTTTTACTATAATCTTGTTCAAAGCTCAAAAATCTACAAACATGCACCAAGACGCATCTTTCTTTTGTATCAAGACTATGGGTGAACCACATGGTGAGGTGCTTGGCCTTATTTTTCTTTTATCCAAAATCTCTTTGACTGACCTCTTTATTTCAAAATTCTCCATTATCTACATGCGATACATACCGATGTTTGGAAGAGGACAATCTTGCTGCAACTGAATCTCATGTTGAATTTCCCTTTTTGGAGGGAATCCTATTGGGTCCTGAAATATCTCACGATGGCCATCAACCACATCATATTATTCTGATTTCAACTTAGGATCAAATCCCTCAAAATATTCATTATTAATATCATCTTTAGGCTTAAGCATAATAAGAACAAAATTCTTACTTGAATTCACCAGCCTCTTTACTTGTCTAGCATTTACGAAAGCAATGTTTGTCTTCTTGTAGTGTGCTCTAACAATGAACTAATTTCCATATTTGAATAAATGATACTTGTTATCATGGTGATATAATATCACTTTCCTGTCATACAATTAAGGACTCCCTAGTACAATATTAGTTATCTCAAGTGGAACACACAGCAAGCCTGCTGAAATAATGCACTCCTGAGAATTTAGTGCACTGAAATGAGTTTTCAGCTCCTATATCCCTTTGATAAGCTCATCTAAGATATAAATCCAAAAGGAGAGAAAAAGAAAATCAAACTAGGTGGGTTAAACAGATCTCCCACAAACTAGTCTAGCTGAAAAACACGCAAAGAGAGGGGTTGCAGCTATATGCAAAGGACTTCTTCAGAAATAATGCAGATCCACTGAATCAAAGTAGTAGGCTGATATGGAGGTTGAAATAACACATTTATAACATTAAATCAGATGTAAATTACATCCCATACAGTTTACAAGAGAAAGAATAAGATAATACAGGAGAAATCCTCAGAAATGAGTTGCTACAGCCATAGAAAAATTATGCATAAACTCAAAAGCGTTATTTTATTGGGGCTGAAGAAAAATTATATTATAACTCAGATCTAGAGCAGATGTGTACATAAAAATATATATCTAATTCAGATTTGTGTACAAGAAGAGCTCATCTATACATTCCCCTTGGGGTTTTGTGAAAATCATGAAGCACAGAGAGTATATCTAAGATCTAGAGTTGCAGATCTACAGAAATATTTAGAAATTACTGAATCATATAGTAAAAAAATAGATTAAATCTGAAACTAACATGGATTGGATGGCTAATCCATGGATCACCACAGTGAGAGGAAGAATTCTAACATCGGAGATCTCTCCTCCAAAATGAAGACAAAACACCCTGCAACTGCAACCTTGCAAATAACACAGTCGAGGGAGAGAAAATGCATTGTAGGCTTAGAGAATTATTTTTCCTAATGCCAAATTCTGGATCTGAATCTCAATCAGCTAATGCACTCTTCCAGGAGGTTAAAAGACACACTCACTGAGAAGAGGCACCAATATAATCTAGATCTAAGAAGATATAGTATTTCCACTTGCTACAACTCACAAGGACAACCCAACCCTCAACAGGATCAATGTTGTAGGTGTAAGGTGAAGCTTTTCCCAAGCCTAATAGTGGACAAGACAAACAAGGCTCCTCCAAGAGCTGCTCAAGGAAGGAGGTGGGATTCCTAAACAGGAAAACCCCCAATGAGGGATATCTCAGTAGACAATACCTTTAGAAAATAATATCTTCAAAAACCCTTTCATGCTACTCTCCTCTTCCTTTTATAATATTGGAGTCTTGTCAAACCCTAAACCACTTCATTAGTTTAGCCTTTTTCACATGTAGAACCTCCATCTAGAACTGCATTGTGCCTCAAGGAGGTTCAATGCATCTAGACCGCGCTATTGATTTGGTCAATGTTGACTAAGTCTCATGATTTAAACCCATTCACACCTGCAAGGGTTTATTTACATGGCCCAGATATGTCCCTGTTCACATAGGCATTGATTTACTTTGTTATCTTCAGGAGTTTTACATGTCGTCCTTTATATTTTATTCATCAATATGAAATGCAAAACAAAACAAGGAAAAATAGAATATTCCAATTAGCTTGGGCTAATTGGGAATACTACAGTCCTCCCCTCCAATATGTTGCTTGTCCTCAAGCAACTGATAAGGTGAGTGCTGCAAAATATCCCCTTCTTGTCTTGTGGCCCCCTCATCCAATAGTCTCCACCATTGCTTCATATTTTCTACAATAGTTTTGTCTTCCAATGGTCCCTCCCCAATGTGCAAGTTGGCCTTTGGTGAATAAACCCAATGGCTCTCATCATGAAGAAATGGAAGGTATATATGGAAACCTTCTTGTTGATTCATGGCCTCCTCAAGATAGAAGTGATGGGGAATCTCATTATGCATGAAAGACTCCCATCTCCATGCTATCATCCAAATGAAGTGGATCACCTCCCATCTTGGAAATCCATAAAAAAACTCCTCCCCAATAGATATGAGAGGCATGTCCCCATCAAACATATGGCTCACCCTACAAAGAAGCAAGTGCTCTACCATAGTGGCCATATAATATCTCATGCTACCACTGAAGCATATAGTGCAAAAAGAGTGGGGAACTCCTTCCCCCAAGGACACATCCCACCAATGTGCCTCTCCTCCAACCATGTTCCCAAGAGTAAGAAAATTTCCAACATATGGAATCATGATTAGAATCATGCTAGCTTCCATGTATGATAAGGGAGAGGGAAGATGTTTCCTCATGTGCAACCAGTGCAGTTTTACCCTTAGCTACCATAGAATAGGATATGACAAGTGCCTCCCCCAACACTTATTTTCTACACCATCCTTCTTGAATTCTCTGAGAAGGTGCATCATAGTTGGTTTAAAATAATCACACCATGAAGTATATAAGAACTTCCCAAGATCCTCCAAGGAATGACCTGTATCAGCATAGTTCGTGGCCTTGAGTGGCCCCTGAAACCCATCATAAATAATGCCCCCTTTTGGCACAGTATCCTGCAAATGAGTGTCAGAAAAATATAAGCATATAGGAGATACATCATAATATTCAGAAAGACAAGTTTCTCCATATGCTTGTTTTATATCAGTGAGGTAACATGGATGAGTCCCCTCTCACACTCAATGAGTAAGGAGGTGTGAATGATGGCTCTTCCCAAGAGCTATGTTCCTCCCCTTCTAAGAAATAGTCCATGCACTTCTTCATATGAGAGTGCACCTCTTCCTTGAAACCCTCCCACATGAATCCATCTAAAATAGTATGATATGCTTTAATGAAACCAGTGGGTTAGGAAAGCAAGATCTCATAGGTTGCATTTAGCAGTTTCTCCTTGAGCTTGGAGTCTCTATCCAAATAGATATGATCATGGAAATAAATGACTCCCTCAACTACCTTATACCTCTCATCCATTACCTTCCCATCAAGAGCCTCACATGTGAAAAGGTCCTTGGAGTATTCCATCATGAGTTTGGAATCCCAATAAGGATCTAGGCTCCCAAAAAATGACAGCGCTGTAGAGGTCTGAAATGTGACCCCTGTCAGATCATGGCTCTCCTCTTTGACATGCTTGTTTTCAAGATCACATGTTGGAGCAGTATAATATTCCTTTTGTGCCATGTTTTTCAGCTGATCTTTCCCAAGACAAGATTGAAGCAGATGGAAATCAACTTCCCCTCGGAAATACCTTGTCTTCCAATACTTCCTTAATCTGGACCATGCATGCAATATTGTTAACATTCTCTTGTCATGTTTAGAAATATATTTGTGTGAATGAAGGTACCATGAGCTACCCCAAAGATATCGAGTTTCCATGTGTCCTCATTTCCATGCCATCATACACTTCTGATTCCTCCTTTCTCAGCGTAGATAACTGAGTGGAAGATAGCAATGCCCCTTTCAGGAAATTTCTCACCTCTCTTCCAAATTCATGAGAGATTATTTGCATTGTGTTGGCTTCTCCTAAGGCTCCCTCGTTAGCCAAGTATGTAAATGTTGCCCATAGTTGAGAGAACACTTTAGTTTTCCTCCAATCAAGAGGTTCTTGAGGTGCTTTTGTTGTAACTTCGTTATCATCTCCTGCCTTCCCCTTCTCCTCTTCAATAGTTGAAGTTTCCTCATCATCAATAAGAGACCTTAGATCTGGATCATCTATTGAAGGAGGAATATTCATGCCTTCCTCTTGAGAAGAGAGCCCTTCATCCAATGGAGATCTTGCCCTTGGCAAGGCATCAAACAAAATTACACCTTATTCCATGGTTTTCAGGAATGGATTTGGATTCATAGACCCTTCCAACTCATGCAAAATATTTGTCTGATATGGTTTGATATTTTCAGTAGAAGATGTTACACATGAAGCTTCATCAAACATTTCTAATAATCTTTCAATAAACATTGCATAAGTAGGTGTATTTTTATTTCTTAAGAAAAATGATTCAAACAACCACCAAGAATATGATTTACCTTCAAAATGAAGTGCTACTACTTTGATGGCTTCGATTTCTGAAATTGATGTTGTTGAAAACATTTGCTTAGCTCCTCCACCCAAACCCTAACTGGAAATTTAGGTGATCCATAAAAAGTAGATAGATAGAATCTACCCATACCATGCTACTTCTCCTTTTTGATTATATGCTCCTTGATCTTGTAGAACCCTTGGAGATTCAAATTATATTTGAACTCC